>JAQGAZ010000264.1:0-76464 GCA_034692225.1 Polydesmus complanatus | reverse complement strand
TTAAGTTAAACTAAATTTAAAAAAAAAATTAATTAAAAAAAAAAATTCTATTGAAACACTATTGACCATCTTACCCCCATTGAAAATTTCCCATCTTGCCCCAGCTAACCATTTTTTAAAAATTATTTTTTAACCCTAACTAAATATATTGCAAATTAAAAACGATCTCTTATGAATTTGTTGCTATAAAGTTGTACAATAAGAATATTTTTATGAGAAAACTTAAAAACTTATCTTAGAATGGTAATTCCTTACGTTGTGAGCCGCAAAAATTAGATCGCCATTTTTTTTGTCTAAAAATTTTTTTCACAACTTATTTCAACCGGCAAGCGTTCGATTTTTTCCCGGTAACTTTTATTCCCATCTACTAGAGGGTCAATATGTATCTTATGCTGCAGAGACAGTACCTCCATCTATTGTACATTTCGAGAAATAGAGTTTTCCCCATCTTACCCGGCTCCCCATCTTACCCCCCCCCCTTCCCCTAAATAACATAATAATTAAAGCAATTTATTTTTTTTCTATAATCGATAGAATAAGCACAGCTTTCACTCAAATTTTCTTTTTTACATCATTTGCCAAGGAAATTTCAAAGTAGCGAGCTAATCCAAAGATTGTCCTCAAACGCACTAAAACGAATAATTCAATCTATTAGCTAACTTGTTAATAGCGGAATGCCAAGCCTCATACAGTAATAAGAATAATAATGGCGATTGAAAAGCGATCATATACACGCGCGTACAAGTTCGATTGGAGAATGGTCGCGACGTATTTTCGGCGTGTCCTTCCTGTAGCGTTAGGGGTGGGAAAGTAGGTCAGTTGACCTTGTGACCTTTACGTGCTAAGCGCACGCACTCGTAATCTCATATTTTAATGCACCCTTCGTTGGCTAGAAAAGAGCAAACACGCAGCGCACGATGACATTTAAGCAAATGGATTCGAGAAGTTGCAAAGAGTATTTAACAGACGGATGGAGGAGAAAAGTCAAATTTATAACAAAAATGTAGCCCAGTGTTTGAAATGAGAAATAATAATAATTATTGTCGCTACTATACAGTACAGTATAAATTAGTTCTCAAAATTAACTTAAGTTCCAAGATTATTAGTTAATGTTTAGCTGAATATTTTGTTGCATACGCTCATTTCTATTTTTTTTTCTTTTTTTTTTTTCGAAATACCGGTAAAAGTTATCAGTAAACTTAATTAAAAACTCGTTTTGAAAATTTAAATGAAACACGTTTTAAAAACGTTGATCAACATTTCCTAATCGAGTTTAATAAGACAAATATTATCATCGGTTCTTTTAAATCGAGATTTAACCTAAAAAATAACACAATTTTTAATAATAGGCTATATAATATACGGTACGGTAATTATGATTATTATCGTTAATTTTTTTTTTTTTTTTTTTGCAAAATTAATAGAAAAACTTCCAGTTTTTACTCAAAAAGAAAAAAAAATCATTGCAAAATTTCGCCTTTTTTTACATGCTTATTAGTTTTATTTTTAAGAGAAATTAGTAATACAGTACTGTAGTGTTTAAAATTGCGACAATAAAATATTATACTATTTTCATCTCAAAAGCTAGCCAAAAAAATCAGTACATTTATGAAAAATTGAGAATGCAAAATGTGGGTTAATTTTAGTAAAGTGCTAAAAAATGTACCGGTAAGTAAATTAAGTAAAAATAATGCTCTGTGATCGGCTTTTTGTTCTACGAAGCCAACGAAAACAAAAAGAAAAAATATAGCAAGGTGGTTGATGGCTTTTCACGTATAAATATCAGCTTTAAGAATGGTGCTGATGAAAGGGAGTGGGCGGGTTGGTGGAATAGGCTTTAAGAAGCGAGGGAGAGAGAGAGAGAGAAAGTAAAGTGATTGTTGTTTGAAATATCAAAAGGTTATTACGCCAACGAGCTCTCTCTGGAAGAACAAACGACTGGAAATCTGACTGTCAAAGTAAAAAATCCCACCAGAGGTTTCCATCTCAACAACTTATCTTATGTTGGACCGATCGTCATGGGTTTTGGAGGTAAATCAACCTGCTTCTTTTATCTAATTAAATGCAATTCACGTCTTTTCAGGCCCAAGCACATAATCAGCACCACCCAACCTACACACCTCCCGCGTAGCAACAAACCTCGATTTTACGTTCAACAGGCAAAAAAAATTTCAAATGTACAAAGAAAAAGTTCACTATAAGAAATACAATTCACATTTAATCCTTTACTTTAGTGATTTTTTTGTACCTGGTTGTAAATTCCTTTATAAACTATAGTTATTCCGATAAAAATTCGTTGTACTGTACCGACATAATTTTGAGTTACCAACATTTTTTTCCTAATTTCTTTTACATGTCTCATAAAAAAAAATATAAATCGTAGGGGAAAAGAATAGCCGTTTCCATGGAGAAAGAATATACGGTTAATTTGCTGTATAAAACGTAAAATCGAAGATTTGTTTTTAACGAATGCAGCGATAGCCAAAGTCTACTTCCGTCTATCTTATATCTTTTTATTCGCAGTTTAGGAAATCTACCTAATCCAATTTAACGACAAATAAATTTTTCTTTTATCGTGTTAAGAACGACGAATAATCAGATTAAATAAATGACAAAAATGCTTAGTAGAAAAGTAAATAAATAAAATATATATATTGTTTGATTCATTTTCAATCAACGTTTTAAGCGACTTTATTTTTATTCAATATTTTATTCTAAAGAAACGAAAGCGTCTTTATTAATATTTCGTTACCGTAAGGCTATACATGCGTAAAGTAAATATTAAAAAAAATAAAATAAAAACGGAAGTTGATTTGAAACGTTACCTCTCCCATATACCTGCATTAAAACTTAATTAAATTTTACTAAAAGAAAAAAAAAATGTATTGAGAGATGTTGCATTGTGCGTTTGCATGTAAACATCATTTATTATTGACAGCTAAAGAGCAGAGAAAATTGAGAAGAATTAAAAGTAAACCCACAGTTCTTCTTTAATGGAAAAAATAAAAGTTCGCTGCGAACCAAATAGTACTCGTAATAAAAAAAAAATGATATAAAAAATAAAGAAAAATCGTGATCGATCAAATCGATTACCGAGTCAATCATATTCACAAATCTCCAAGTCTCCAAAAACTTATACACTTTTCTTCTGAAAAATTTTCAAATCGTATAAAATTATTTTCCACGCGAAAAAATTTCATTTTTACCACCAAAAAACAATTATAATCAGATTAAGATATTAAAATGTTTTTTTTTAATTACAGTATTTAAAATCTGTATTCTTTATCAGTTAAATGTTTGAGTAAAAAAATCACATTTCTATCTAAACTTTCTTTCTAGGCAATTTAACTACCGTACTCTTTTTTTTTTTTTTTTAAGTAAAAAAAAAACCTTTTAATTTAATCAAATTTGCAATACAATCGCAAAATTATTTTTAAAAAGTTTCTAAAAATCTTTATAACCTTTTTTTTTAAAAATTCCCCAAAAATATATCTTATATCTTTGATTTTAAAAATAATTTCTTTTTGGTTTTAAGATGTTTCTAATAATTCTTAATTCAAAAAATTATGGTTGAAATTCAACTCATTTTTAAATCGATTTTTTTCAACAATAACAAAAAAAAAAAATAAATAAGATAAAAAAGTCGATCCGAGCAAACTTAACTAGTGTAATAACATCGCTGCTAGCAAATGATACTTAAAAAAAATAGTCATGGTAAAAAGCCAAGTTGAATGGCACTTAAACGCGTCCAAAGCTTTCAACTATCAAAATACGGGTATCACATGGTGCACACGCACTCTTTTTAAAGCAAAACCAAAAGAAACAAATTGAGCTAAACCAGTCTAGCAAATAGTTATAAAGCTCTCTGGAAATAAGATTAATTTTTAAATTTTTACTTATTTTATATGAGCATTTTCCATTCCCTTTCTATTACAAACGTCCAAAATTGTTTTATCGCTTTTTTCAAATTCGCGAACCACTTTTTTTTAAAAAAAAAAAAAAAAATAGATGGTAATTGGTTATTGTAACGAAAAAATTAACGTTCAACAATCTTATAAATAAATAAAATTAACAAAAATAATTGACTGAAATTTCAATTTTTAAACCAAATTTTTATTTTGTTTTAACATTTTTGGGCCCATGTTTCCAGCTTCCCCGCAAAAATTAAGCGCATCT
Organism: Polydesmus complanatus; assembly: GCA_034692225.1. NCBI lineage: Eukaryota > Metazoa > Arthropoda > Diplopoda > Polydesmida > Polydesmidae > Polydesmus > Polydesmus complanatus. The sequence goes on along the minus strand of JAQGAZ010000264.1, from coordinate 72,288 downwards.
TTGTACAACGCTAGCGAAGCACACCTCTTGCTACTATCCTTGTAAAATGTTCAAGGTTTGAAATTGATTTGATTTATTGTTTAGTTAGGCCCCTGCACCCAGTATGGCCGCGCTCCTGAACAGGGCTACGGGGGCGATCGGGAAATCAGGGAAAAAGATCCCATTTCTGGCGTTAAAATAAAAATTTGGTTTCACCAATCACATTTTTCTCTTAAAAAATAGTAAACTATAATAAAATTTTTTTTTTTAGCTAAGCCGTTTTAGCTTAGGTGAATAAATAAAATAAATAATGAAAACTTTTGTCTATTCCAATAGCCCGCTCTAAAATAAACGAATTAATCCCCAATTAAAAAATTTTACTCGTAATCAAACGAGATTAAAAATTTCCAACAGTATTTCAAAGTAAGATACAGTACTTAATGCAATTTTTAAAAGTGTGAGCATGCATCCCCCACAAATTCTTCTGCTTTTTTTTTTAAAAAAAAAATTAAATTTAATAACATCATAAACTATTTACACCAAATAAGATCAGGCTAAAGCAAAGTTTAGTCGCAAGTAGCAACAAAATATACCTTATTTTTAACTTTTAATTTTCACTTTATCAACTTTTAATATTCTAATTTTTCAAAATAAAATTGTAATCATTTTTCTTTTGTATTTTTGTGGCTATCGAAAGGATTTATTCTAGTCGCCGCCTGTGTCATGACATTCGAAGCCAGGGACAACGCGTCGAAAATAGTGCCAGCTCGATATCTTAATAAACTTCACGAAACCACGGTAGGAGTGACCGATGGTGGCCAAATAAATACCTCTCTGTTCACCAACGGCGCTCACCTCGATCATTGGGACGGACATCGACTCAGTCCCAAGCTAAACTTATTCCAGCCCCTGTCTAACCAACCGCCGCTTCCGCTCTCCTCTGCCGAAATTGGCCCCTCCCAAGGAGGAAGTTGGAAATCTTCGAGCGGAAGTCGGGCGGGAAACCTCTCCAAAACATTGCGGAGTCAAGAGCGGAGTGTAATCACCGCCGATTTCGTGCGTTTCAGTCAATCGCTCGGTCAAAAGTGCGTAGACCGGAAACACGCGCCGGAAGTGCACGGATTAACTTCGGTCAACAACTTCATTCTAAATCGTTCTCCATCGGCCCCAGATTTTCTCCCGGAACTATTGGTCGATCCCTTTTACGCGCCCCACGTCTACTTCTACAACCCCGCGTCACGTGATCAAGCCGACGCCATTCGCTGCCGTCTGCTAGCGTTAAAACATAATCTTAACAACAATAATTTACCGCGTCAAGCCGTCTCGGTGGACAATCCGCACATCGAGCAGTGTCCGCTGGCTCGTGGCACCATGGCTAGTTCGGACGCGGGAAACGCCAACGCCGTTCCAAAATCGGAATCGGACGCTTCGATGACCATGGATCTTCATTTTCCCGACGGTTCCATCACGCTGAGGGTGAAAGACGAGTCGAAACAAACTGACTCCAATTCAACCAACAGCGCTAATGCTCAAGAACGCAAAGACACGGTCAAGAGACCGCCTCTACTCAGGCAGTGCCGGGTGGAGCACGCGGACAGCGAGTTGGAATTTAATAATCCCGGATAAAAGATAAGTTATGATTCCCATGAAAAAAAAAATTAAGTTATTCCGTTTGTTTTTATTTTTGATTCGAGGGAAAATGAATTTCTACGAGCGAATAACAAAGATTTTTTTTTTTGGTTTTTTTTTAAATACAAATCCATTTTTAGAACCGTTTTACGTTTTATACAAACACGGTCGTGCGTTACGTTTTATAAAAGGTTGAACGGAACCCAACCGCTCACAATTACTATATACACAGACACACGCGTAACTCACATCAGCTCTTAGGAAACAAAATGAATCTCTTTCTTAGAACTAATTTAACCGATGACATCTCTGACGTGAGATGATCATTTGCTCACTCTTAACACGAAAATCAATATTGCAAATTAAATCAATTCAAAAAATATATCATAACTATATAAAGTAGAGGTTCCTAAATCTTCTAATTTAGATTATTAGATAAATCCTTAAATTTATCAATGAAAAATGAAGATCGTTTCGGAAAATGGACTCATTAATCCTCAACACACAAAAATAGCTTATGAGTTAATCGCAATAGCCCAACGTAACAACACAAAAATTTTAAAATATATATATAATTAAGTATGAATTTCAAACTTCAGTTTCACACAAAATTAAACTCACAAAAAAATTATTTTAAAACCAATATAATATTATTAAAATACCGGCAGCGTATTAATGCCTATATTTCATTCGTTACCGGCGAATAAATTATTTATCCCAAAATGTTTTTGTTTTTTTAAATTAATTTCAAAAATTTGAAGAAGCATTACGAAAATCCATTTCCGATCATTTTACTTTATATTTTACAAAATATAAATATAGGTATATAAAAAAAATCCAGAGTTTCTAAAATACAATTTTGCAAAAATCAATATAAAATGTTTTGCAATAGTATACAACAGACAATAAGCCAAAAAGTATGCGTTTCGTTTTAAAGCTTTGTACACATTAAGATAAATAAAAGAAAGAAAAAAAAAGGGTGAAACTTACCGTGAAAAGCGCCGAAACAGCTGTTTAAATGGCGTCCTTTAGTGTGTACCGAGCTTTACAATATCAATAAATTACCGGATCAAAAAACAGTTTTCAATAGCTTTTCGAAAATGGAAATTGCTCGCAACGATAGAAACCGAGAACGCGCTTGGGTTACCTGTAAACAAAACCACAAAAAAAAATGAATGAATGCATAGAGAGTATAAGTAATTCGATAAAATATCATGTACAGATTCTTAGAAGAAAAAAAAAATACTAAATTGTCCACTAAAACTGATCGAAGACATTATTATCAAATTACAATAGAATTTAAATTCCTAACACAATAAACATAAAATTCAACGCCAAAAACGTTCGAATCACCCATCTTTTTTCAAACTCCACTACAAGCTGTATAATAATAATAATAATATGAAAATTATTGCTAAAACTAATGATACATTATTAATTAGACATGTTCTCTCGTGAATGTGAAACATGTGTCGTGTATACCAAACACTTGGTAAAAATATTATAAATATAATTATTATACAAAAACGAAGAGAATTTTCCCCCCGACTTTTTACTCCCAATATTATCATATACGATGTGTGCTTCCGTATATTATGATCTAGAACAACAAAAAAAAAACTATACACCTCTTATATAGAATTTCTACATCCGACTAATTCACTTACGTTTCCATCACTTTTTGTACCTGTGTATACATTTACTTATTCAATTTGTGTGTGTGTATGTGTGTCGGGTAGGGCCAAAGGAGGAAAGGTCCTCGAGGGGGTGTGCCTAAAGCAACCTCTCAGCTACCGTCGTGTTTGATTTTTTTTTTTATAAAAAAAAAAAAGATCTTTTTAGAGTGCTCCCCACCCCCTTTTCTAAAAAAAAAAAGGCGATTTCACGCTGGTTTATTACTTTTCATCGTTGAAATTGTTCGATTTATCATTCGCTTTGTATAGGCTACGCGCGTCATTTTCGAATCTTTCAAATTGAGCGATTTGAAACGCGTCGTATGCGTAATTATTATAATGCAGAATTTACGTCCACCAATCTCAATTAAAAACTGGAGAAATCTGTGTCCACCCCGCATATTTTATATAGTAAAACCACTGTATAACGAACTTCACAAAGATTCAGTTTTAGCCTACTGAGGAATTTTTTTTAAAAGCGAAAAGCACAACTAGAAATTTCGACAAAATACGAAAGAAAAAAGCCTCCATTTGCGAGAGAGTTCTTCAAAATTGAATCAACGTAACCAAAAAGGTTGTCTTTAAGCTAAAAAATGATTATTGAACTGAAATTAATTTTCAATGAAAACCCTATACAGTATTTTTTATCCAGAACTTTTCGAAACACATTCGTTCCTGCCTCTGAGAATTTCGTTTTACCGTGGTTTTACTGTACAGTACATTGTATTGTATAATTAAGTTCATAGCGCAAAAATGTAACAGTGGTTGTCGGGTACGGCAACAGCTGATCAAATCGCTAATTTCGAAAACTTTGTATTTAAGTTCCGGAACTCTTTCAAGCAAATTTATTTTTTAAATGCTAAACGGATCGTTTGATTTTATCATAAAGAAAATATTTGTTTGTTGTTCTGCACGAGAGTCGTCTGCTGGTGTTTATAAAAGGTTGAATAGCAAATTAGGTTTATTTAAAAAAAAAAAAAAATGAGCGATAAAATTCTCCCCCAAAAAAAAAATTGAAAGCATTATAAAGCAAAAATTACTATCACGAGAGTGAAACGAGTGTATTTTTCTTCTACAGTTACTTCTTTTATTATTTAAATAATTGTTCCTTTATAAATATATACATCACACTTGTACAGTATATAAAGTAGAAAATATAGGCTCTGCCGTTCAAAAAAAATAACCCTAAGTTACTTGAAAAAATGCAATTTCAGTCAAAAATTCAACGATAAAATCGAGTCTCACTTTTTTTTTTTCGTTTGCAAAAATTTTTTTATACTGTACAAAAAAATATAAAAGTTATAATTCCCTAATGCAAGTAGCGAGTATAAAAGAAAACGGAGGGAAAAATACGGTAGTTTTTCCGTAGAAAATGACCTTAGGATATAGTAGACGAAATAAGAAGAAAAGATATAAAAATTTAAATAAAAAAAAAACTGAAAATGAATTTAGAAAATATATTTTGAAGTTGATTTATACAAATTTTAGCGTCATATTTATATTACCGGGTAATTAAAAAAATTAAATATAAATTATTTAAAATAAATAAATAAGAATGGAAATATGTTGAATTAGATCGAATGAGCTAAAATAATTGAAAGTTGAAAGGATTTTGTCAACAACTTTTTAACATGTACAGTATGCGTAACACTTTTAATATTTTAGAAATTAAAATTAATAAAATGTTTTATACTATGATTTCAGTCGTAGGTAGCTAGCAGTCATTTTAGAACCTTGCTGACAAAAGTTTCGTTTTCAACTCTTATTTAATGGAGCTCAAAGATACATAATGTAATTAACATTAATTTGAGAAAAAGATCTTCCAAGAAACTAGAAAAAGACGTTCTTAAAAATGTATCGCGCATTATGAAACCGCGTGTGACAAAGTTTGTTCGTAAAAAGTTGGCTTTAAAAAGCAATTTTTACAACAAATATTGTTTAGCAAATCATGACTTTTTGTACTGTAATAAAAAACATTACCGTACATGCAAACGTGAAACCGCGTATGTCGAGGGTCTCCTACACAACTCGTAGTTACACAAACCCTTCCGTTAAGCAAACAATATAATCGTGATTAAAATTGGCGCAAATTAAGCCAAAGGAAAATTAATTTGTTGAACAAGAAAAGAGAACAAAAAGAAAATGGAAGTTTTTATTTAAAACATTTTCATTTAAATTTAGTAGGAAAAATTCTTCTTAAAAACAAAAAATAAAATTCCTTTAAGAAAAGCAAAAAAAAAAGAAAAGCGCGCATTAATTATTCCTAATTAACTGCTAATTAAATTTGACCTTTTTTTCCGTCTTCCTTTCAATGGCTAATTGCTGTATCCGTGACTACGCTGAATGAATGTATCGATGGTTTTCTTTCATTCGCGCGCACAAATTCGGCATTTTTTTAAATAAATAATACTCCAGATAATATATTGTTTTTGATTATGATTTTCAATTTTAAATAATGTACGCCATTATACAAGTATAAATTATTATATTCCGTGTCAAGTGTTTTTCTAACGTAACTTTTTTTTATGTTTGTGTCAATAACGTAACAGCGCAGCCGATACTACTTCCTTTTCCACAGAACATTTCACTTTTGAGTCCGAAAATTAACTCTCAAATTAACGTCTCAAACCGAAAAACCTTTCCCCTTAGCATTTTACAATAAAATTAATTCCAAATTCCTAGAAATATTCGCTTTCGGTATAATAGATGTGTATAATGCGTGTAATTTCCAAATGCAATCAAGAATTTGAGATTAAGGAATTTTTTTTTTTCCACTTTTTTTCGGATTTTCACTACCGTTATTCTTATGAATTTGATGCCATTTTGACGTCCTTTTTCCAGTTAAAAAATAGATGGTTGCCATTTTATTGTATGATTGTGCCTTATGAGCACTGAACATTATAAAATTATTTCACTCACCTTTTTATTTTATATAATAATTATTATAAAATCCTATTAATCTAATCATATTTTCCGCTGAAATGGCAATCCCAATCCTACTTTAATCTCGCTTTTTCTAAATACAGTATTTCAGCCAAAATACTGTACAACAATTTTGCATCCACACTTAAAATCCAAACTACACCGTGAGTCATAAAGCGAGAACCCGCAAAAAAAAAGTCACAAATGATATGCTTTTCGAGTTCAATCCAAGTTTTCTTAATACGAAGTTTCAACTTTCAAGTTATCGAGAGTGTTTTTTTGTCAAAAGTTTATCCCTGTAATATTTTCCATCGATCTTAGCTACGGGTTCAATAAAATGAATTCTCGATGACTTGAAGCTTCTAATTAAGAAAACTTGGATTGATCTGGACCAGCGTATGAATATAATCGACTCGTTAATCAAAGAATGGCGTGTTAAACCTTGGAGCATGTCTAAATTCCGCCGGAGGACACTTTGAGCATCTTTGAGCTCTATATAATAATGTAAGTGCCAAATTTAATTTAAATCGAAGCATTTTTACAAAGTTGTGACTTTTTTTGCCGGTTCGCGTTTTGTATGACTCAGGGTGTAGATACCAAATTCGATTGTAAATCTGTCACGTACGCATTTTCAAGGGGGAGCATGGTGATTGGCCATCCTTTTTCTTATAAATAATGGTTAACTTAACTTAGATGAAATAAGTTTAATAAGAAAAAGAGACGTAAGGAATTGTTACCGGAAATTAAAAGTTCAGAAGAAAACCTTATCCGCAAATAATTGAATATCGCTCAAAACCAATCATACCGTACTAATCTAAAATTACTGTATTTTCCAAACTCTACATCGATTTTTATATCAATTCAAAATATAAAATGTTCAGGATAATTATGTTTTTTTTTTCCTCGGTTCAATGTGTGAACAGTCGTACACGTAGCCTACTCAAGATTGCAAACATGTCAAGGCTTCGTTTCCCCTGCCTAACCAATCACCACCCACTTGCACGGCTCTAATTGCTACGAACACAATCGATCATGAAGAAACCCCGCTTTTCATAGTGTCAAACCAGAAAAGTGAAATTCGGAAAGTTCGGTCCATGTTCACATTCACAACCATCACTCCCGTTTATAACGACAGTAAAAAAAAACTTCTGTATAACGAACGAAAACCAGGCAATTCATTTGTGATATTAAACATAAAATATCCCAAATTTAATAAGAAGCTAAAGTATAAATAACAACGTTTGATTAAATTTAGCACTTTTACTATTCGTCTTTTTCTTTCTTAAATTTGGCGAGTTAAGGAAACTTTGTCCCCTGATGAACTCAATAATACCATAATTTTTCTGCATGCAAAACAAAAACTTAAATGTCAAAAAAATGCCTAAAAATTTCAAAAATAAAAAAAATTAACATGATTAAATTGAAATAAATATATCCCATTTTTATGAAATTATTGTTCAAAACCATTTTTCATTTTCCTTAGACGTAATAACATTTGAAAATTTATCAATATTTCCCCCCTGGAAAAAGAAATTTCTCGCTCTAAACGTAAATTTTCCAAAACTACCTAATTATTATACTTTTAAATAATATCGGTACCGGTACCTGAAATGATAAAAAAAAATTCATTATACCAATACCGTTCAATAATGAGGATTCTGCCTACTAATTACGTTCGTTACACGGATATTTTACTGTTAAAACAACTTTTAAAACGTTCTTTTACAATTAAAAAAAACATCATTCAACTTGAAACTAAACATAGTAATCCCTTGTTTTACGCGATGATATAGTTTATTCGCGGCTCACCATTTAATGTTTACTACAAACCCATTATTTTCTTTAAGATTGAAATTCTAGTGTAATACTACACGCATATTAAATTCGTAATTATAATGACAAAAACTGCTTTGTAATTATATTTAATTTAGTTGTTTAAAAAAATAATAATTCTTTTTTTTTTATTCATAAAGTAAAATTATGTCCATAATAATTAACGGAGAAACGGTAAACCCAAAGCGACGTTGAACATATTTAAGTGTGAACAAAGCTGATCCACGAATCAGAATCTCAGATCAAACTGTTTCCCACTCCCATGTGTCCCGTTTTCTTATATTTCCTTTTGTCTCTTGATGGCAATTGCATCAGCAGAAAATATTTATTTGCAAGAGACAATCTATCCCTTTTCCTCTGCTCCTTCATTCGCCTTCCAAAAAAAAAACTCCATTAAAATAAAATAAACAACCAGAATGAGGAAAAACAAAAAAATGCCCGCACACAAATGAATCGTATTAGTTGTCGAATTTGTCCTATTTCACACCTCATTTTATTCTTACGACTTCGTTTTAATAACAATCAAATTCTTATGATGATTACTCTTGAATGTGTAAGCTGAATTCGCGCTGCATTTTCTATTACGGCCTGAAAGCGTTACGATTACGCCTGCCCCAAACGCGCATGCATGCGTGCGTGACGCTTTCTCTCAATCTCTCGATTAGTGCTTGGAGAAACTATTATTCCAGAAAGAGTTCAGAGGTCGCTGAATTTTTGTCACATACCCTAAACCAGCTATGACGTACTGTATTGCAGTTATTTGTTGTTGATTTTTTTTAAAATGCAAATACCGGTACATACATTTACCAGTATGTATAGAAAACGTTGTGTTTTTCACAATGCTAACGCGCGGGGCTCGAAGCTTGTTAAAATGGTGACAAAACAAATGAATGTGTTATTCAAATCTACAGAATTCCTTCTAGTAGTTCCTCCAAGATTAGTGTGTTCGACACTTTTGTACCGGGTGCCCATCGAATCTCATCACAGATTCGGATTGGCCCATTCATTCTCTAGATGTGCGTGTACATATTTGCTAATTATTTCCATTCCGATATTATTATTATTATTAATCGTCAAAGTTTGGGTGTTTGTTTTTTTATAATGTCGGTTTTACCAGGCAACGTCGATATTATGAACACCATTTCAGTGAGAACTCAAAAGGTAAAAAACAGAACTGGAACATAAAAAAATAATATTTCCGTAATTTTTTTTTTTTCTTAAAAAAAGAACTCTTCTTTTATTATTTTTTAAATACCATAACTTTTGTTCCATTTTAAAATAAATTTGAGATTTTAATTTTATTCTTATTCAATTATTATGTTTTATGTGCGGATCAGTATGAATTTCTAGTTCTGGTTTTTCCGTTGCTAAAATTTTGATTGAAATATTGTTAATAGATATGACATTCTCTATTATGGCCGATATTGTAAAAAATGAACAGCCCCAAATTTTTTCATATCTTAATACACGTGAATTTCTATGTCACCCGGTCAATTTTTTAAAATACCGTAAAAAGAATAACAATTTGTTCCGTTAAAATCGACGAAATGGAGCGATAAAAAAAAACAAAAACAAAAATATAATAATAATAATAATGATAATTTGTATCGCTTAAACTCAGCAGACGATTTACTAATCATTTCAACTTTTTCAATAACAATTTTGAACCGGCGTTGTTGTACATTTTTATTATAAATTGTTAATTATTGCCAATTGTGAATCTCAAATTTTTAAAACGACGAATAAAAAAAGCTATTAAATAATAAAAAAAATAATAATAATAATGGTTGTGTTTGCATTCAACATCCACACCGCCATTCACAAACACACGCACGACACACACCTCAATTCCGCAAAAACAAAATACAAATAAATAATATTATTCTCATTGACGTTGACAGATATACATCATGTTTACTGTTCGTTATCATGACGTAAAAATAACTTTGTACCATTCACCAAAATTCAATTAGTTCTTTGGAACAACAGATAACGCTCAAATACTTTCATATTAATCTTCCTACGTAACTAATCAATTTTTTTTCTAAAAACAAAGTAAATTATCAATTTAAAAAAATCTAATTACAATTTAAAAATCAACTTAATACTGTATAACAGGCTAGCTAGTTTAAAAAAGTCAAATTATTGTCGATACAGTTTAAAAAAATGAAATAAATACTTATAGTTAAAAAATTAAAAATCAATTTTTTAAATAATTTGATCAATAATTCATCAAAAGATCCACGAATTTCTTTTTTTAATTTTTATATACCGGTATATAAAAAAAACTTAAATAAAAAATGAAATTATTACAGTACCGTATATCGACACAATCAAATTTTTAAATAACAATACTAAATATCGATAAACGATGAGCAGCTGTTATTTTTTAATTCAATGCTCCATAATAATTATTAAAAATTATTTCTCATTAGTTTAAATAGAGAAACCAATACATGTATTCTGCTAATAATGTAAATAAAATTTTCCTAATATGGCTTGCCCAGCCAATGTTTATCATAGTAAGTCAGTAAAGGAATGAAATCCTCAACTCAAAAGAGTTTCCGCTCCTTATCTTATCGGCGCAAAAACAAATAAAAAACATCGAAATTACGAGTGTTCATTACGAAATCCGCGATAAAATAATTCCACACAAACCTCATTTCAGTTAGTCGAGTTTGCAAAGTTGTTTACAAGAATTGAGCGATGAGTTCCTCAAGTTCCAACGAGGTTCTTAACGAAGGTGAAAGTGATCGAGTCGAAATAGTGGACGAGCAAACAGAAAATGACGAGGTTGGATCAAGTTTTAAGCGAACCAGTACCGCGGTTCCATTGGAATCTCCGACCCAAACCGTAAGCGATGCCGCGGTCGAACCGATCGCTGACGGTCAACAAAATGCCGACGAGACATCGATTATCCGAGAACCGGGAGACGGAACAGTTCACGAGAAAGAAACCTTAATACCTACTCCACCCTTATCACCAACCCTCGATCTTGAGGAGGATGTGGAATCAATACCCAACGATCAGGAAGTCGAATTGGAAGTAGAACTGCGACATCCGATCAAGGAACAGGATTTTTCTCACATCGATTACGGTCTCTGCATATTTTCAATCGTCCTCTTTATTTTAGATTGGGCCATCAACGCTTTCGTTTTCCAAAAGTTCTTCAACATTCAAAAAGACGGTGAAGCCAACTATAAAGTTTACACATGGTTGACTTTCGTCTTCGTCATGATGTGTTCTGTAATTACGGCGGTTTTTGAAATCGTTTGGTAACTTACATTTCGCTCGATTTTGCTATACAAATTTCTAAAGTGCATTTTTAATTGCAAAACATTTCATTTAATTGGTAAAGGTACCGTGACGAAAAGACCAAGTATGGACACGGACTAAAATGGACCGGTTGGATTATCCGCATTTTTTTCATTTGTTTACTGCTCGGTCCAGCATTCAGGTACGTTACTTTCAAATTCAAAATAATCAGTGAAAAGATACATTCTATTTTCTCTTGTACAGGTACATCGAGCTGATAATGTACGCTTATAAACACGTCGATAAAGAAAAGAACCCCAAAGATAGGGCAAAAAACGTGAAGAGAGCCATGATGATGAAAGAGGACGCTGATTTTCTCTACATGTTGGAAAAATTTACCGAATCGGGACTTCATCTAGTTCTACAAATGTACATCGTGAAAAACGAACTCAGTGAAGGAGAAGAAAAACTAATTGGTAAATATTGCGCAATCAAATACTGCTTACAAAATGATAGAATTGGCAAAATAGTAAAAATAATTCAAAATAATCACTCGAAATTAAGTGATCAATCTGAAAACTCTAAAAATGTGAATCAGTTTTTAAAAATTTAAGGGAATAAAATATCCAATTTTCCTCGAATTTATTTTTCATAATATGAATGTAATCTAGAAGATACACCATTTTGGTGTAAAAAAACTTTAGCTAAAAAAAAAAAACTTTTTTAATAAATTAAAAAAAAAAAAAAAATTCATGTGAATTAAAAATTAGTTGAACATTAATGTGCAACTATGTCTACCGGCATCGAAAATTGAAATCTAATGGTGTACTTTTAATTACAGGACTTGGAGAAGGCATGAAAATAATAATCGCCATAATTTTGATGCCTTACGCAGTGACTTGTTTTCTACGAAGTGAGCGTCAAGCCAGTGATACTGCCAATAACATGCCCAATGTCGGCGCCGTCGTGCAATTTTTCTCCCGTTTTTTCATAATCGCCGCTCAAGCCCTAGTCATGTCCATGTTTATGGGATCCTACCCATTCATTTTCATGATCATCACTGTGTTTACTTGGGGTGCAATGGCCATTTGGGTTTTCACGCAAAACACTCATTTTTCCAGACATTCTTGGTTGGAAGCGATCTATCGCTTTCTTATCGCCTTCATTTATCTTTTCAATTACGTAAACGTGAAAGAAGACGAGTCTTATTACCGGGCTTTATTCTACTACAGTTTCATGTTCATCGAAAAAGGACTGATGGTTTGCTTTTGGTCCCAGCAAGATCCCTACGAGAACTATTACAGATGGCCGGTATTGGCGGGTTTCTTCGCTTTCTTCATCGGAGGAGTATTTATTAAAATCGTCTATTACGAGTGTCATCATCCCACCAGAAAACCTTCCAAAATGTATAAACAAATTCTCAAATATAGAAGCACGGCTGCGGCGACAACAACGCAAACTACTACCAGGAATTCACAAAATGGCCTACCATGAACAAACAACTCTCAATAATTATTGAGTCGCCCAGTCACAAAGTGGTAAAAATCCATGTTGACTAAGATAGATAAAAGAAATAAATGTCCACAAATCATACTTTTGAGATACGGTAGACATTAAAGTTCACTAGTTAATTTAGTTGTAAATTATTGCTACAGTAATTAAACTTCATTTTTTATAAGATTTGTAAAAAAAGATTATAACTTGATATAGGATGCAAATACAAAATTAATTATTGTTTAATGAATATTTAAGTTTAAAAATAAAAATTTTAAATCATTTTGTGTATAAATTTCATCTACTTCAGCAACGAGACATGCTATGAATTACGAGCAGTTCAATGCTACTATACGAGGCCGACGGTCAAAAGTGAAGTTGAGAACATTCTACCAATTTTTTTAAATAAACTTTTACCGCTTTGGAATTGGGTGCCTCAATCATACTTTGTGGATAACCTACTTGTTAACACTGTACATGTATTACCATAGTATTATTTACATTTCGTGAAATAAGTTTCATTAAGGGTAATATAAAAATTTAAAGTTACCTTTGTACGCTACTGTCATGCACGAGTTTCTTCTTGCGACGTATCTTCTCGTTCGGAATTCGTGTATCATGATTTAACTACTTATACTAAACTTACACATTAATAGCGATTATCACATCATTTACAAAATAATAATGTACAATGTATTACGAAGTTAAAAGTTACATGATGATGTAGGCCTACAGTTACAATGCACAGTAGAACAACTTCCGCGGGCCAGCTCCTTGCCATAAGCTGGAATAGCAGACGTGTTTTTCCTTTCCCACAACTACCATGCCCACAACACTTGAGTAGGCTACAAGATGGCGACTTGACAAGACTGTACGATACTTGTAAAATCAACTTTTAAGTCAAAAAATATAAAAAATAATATTTCCCACGAATAAAATTTACCACGATAAAATATTTGATGGAATATTACCAATAATAATATTTTTTTAAATAAATATGCCTGATGAGGTCACTTGCCAAATAAATAAAAAAAATTTAGTTTTGAAGACAAAATTTAAGGACAAATATTGCGCTTTGTCCAATGTTTTGGAAATTCGATAAATAACAAATCTATTAAATGTACATTAATCTATATTTATTGTCATCACTTAAACGTTATTCCAAAATCTTATTTAAATTTCAGCCGGTAGACATTTTTTGTTCCTCATCCGAAAAAAAAACATTAAATAAATTAAAAACAAAAATCTCACCTTTCGTGTTCACTAATAGTTACACTTTACTTTTTCTGAACTATTCTTCAGTATTTCATAATGTTATGGACTGTGGAAACAAAAGTTCCGAATAAATGTAACATTGCGAGAAAGATAAAATTTCATAGTAGACATTATAATAGCGATTATCGTTCGACCTTCAATAAAGAGTAAATGATATAAACCACTTATAATAATATGTAAAGATTTATTTAAAAAATTACCTTGGGTCATAATTACTTCTAATTTCAATCAATTTTCACAGCTCCATATATTTGACAAATGAATATGTATGCTGCATAAAATCCAATAGAACCGGTCAATAACCAAAACGTGATCATCATAAGAAAAGTGTATCCGAAGTATAAAAGCGTGGGAACAAATTCCGTAATATCGAGCTGTAAAACAACACAAAACTTAGTCTACGAGAATTGAAAAAGAAAATATTAAAATACCTTAGAAACAAAATAAAAAATTGCGTAAAGGAATACGTAAACAGCGGAACCTCCCGACGTAACAAATGATCGCCACCACCAGTGATAATCCTAAAAAAGAAAAAAAATATGTTAACAACTTATTAAAAGTCTCAATTATACAGTTAATTGATCAAGAATACATACTTCGCCGCACAATTGAAAGTAGACCATGACTATGGAGATTTGCGAACATGAGATGACAAGAATAATAAATACCAAAAATAAAAATCCAAAAAGGTAATAAAACTGATTCTCCCAAATAGCCTACCAATAAAAAAATCATAAAATAAATCGTTTTTTTTAGATATAATAAAAAACACTTACAGTGAAGATAAAAAACAATTCAATAAACATGGCTCCAAATGGTAAAATGCCAGCCATTAAAGTGCTAGATAATATTTTAAATTTATTTTACTCGAATAAAAAGTTAGTTTTAAATGCGTTCTTTTACCACAGCATGGGATTCATGTACCACACTTGATCTGGCACTTGTCTAGGTATTTGATTAGTTCTAACCGGATGACCATATGGCTATAAATAATTTTAAAGTAGACTTTAAAATTTCCTTTATAAAAATCACTTTTTAAATTACCTGCTTTCTAAAGCCAAAATAAGATCCTAAATAAACAAGTGGTAAGGAAATTCCAAACCAAATGCACAAAAGGGCGATCATCGTTGTGTAGGGCACCTATTTTCATTGAAAATAATTTAATCAATCGCACTAAACTATTAATAACGATATTAAAAAAACTAACCGCTCCTGATGAGTGCTGACCCCAAATAAAAAAATTTAGGAAAAAGCACGTTCCAAAAACAATTCCTGGATACAATGTAGCAGTCTAGAAAAACAAAATATTTCAATTGCTTAATCTAATAATTATTAATAGACATAATCGTATTTATAAGCATTATGTACCAAAAGGGCAGATTTTTTCCATTGAACACCTCGTATAGTGCGATATAGTCTAGCAGAAAGATATCCTGCTACTAAGCTATTTAAGAGTTAGCAAAAAGTTTCAATATTTAAAAATTATTTTACTAGATTACAGAACAAATACCCTGAAATGACGTAAAGGAAAATGGCAGCTGTCATTAGGGCTCCACGAGAAGCAGGTGACAACATTCCCAACATCGCGAAAACTAAATTTCAAAAAAAAAAAAAGTTTTATCATTCTAATAAAATTTAAAAATAGTATATAAAATTTCTTACAAATTGTAATAAGAGCCATGCAAAATATTTGAATTCCTGTGCCAATTAAAGAAGCGAACAATTTCGAGTATTGAGGCGGTCGAAATACATCTCCGTGGACTAATTTCCATCCAGTCTCCTCCAATGCCTCTTCCTACAAGTACATTTAAGTACAGTATAAATAAACATAAATGATAAACAAAACATTTTAAACTACCAAATCATCATCTCTATTATATCTGGCAATATCACGTCGCAACGTTCGGATAATAATCATAGTCAAGATTCCTTAAATTAAAACATGGTTACATTGATTGGAATTATAAAGAAGATACAGTGAATTACATACCAGAAAGAAAAAACACAACAATAACAGAATTAATGATTGAAAACCAATGAATCTGTACGTCGCTCATTGCGAGGTAAGTATCCCATCGTGAAGCCCATCTAATCGGACTTTCAACCCAACTAACTTCGTAAGTGAACAGTAATTTGGTAGCTCCTGTATATAAACAAAATAATATTACATATAAAAAAATATTTATTTTAATACCGGTTAGTTAAAAACAACCTTGAGGATTAACAGCTTGTTGATTATGCTTCTCGGCAAATTTACAACCATGCTCATCAAAACTCAGTTCGGATAGAGAAACACTGCAACAATTATAAATATACGTATTTAAGTAATTAATAAAGCATAATTATTATCTTTATTGATTAACCTTTGTGTTTCTACTTCAAAGCCTACAACTCTGTAATGTACACTAAAAAAAAAATTTTTGGTAAAAAAATAAAATAAATATAAGTTAATAACATACTCGTCTTCAGTGTGATATTTCAAAATCAGCTTTAAATGGTTGTTTATATAAGGCTAAGAATACATAAAAAAAAACATTAAAATAAAATTAAAGTACAGTATTATAAAAACTTGACAAATCTTACAACGTCGTTTATTACAAATCCTAATTTATAACCGTGTTCATATTGAGATTTGCTAAAATCCATCATTTCATATCGAGTTGCGCATGGAAGATTATCAACGAGCCTAGAGGAATAATAAAACGTCATAAGAATACAAACAAAGCTATAGACAATATCATTAACTTACAGATGAATGGAGTAGGAATGAAAAATTCTCTCGGCTACTAATTTTGATTGATCAGTGGACCACGTAATTGGTATATCAGGTTTATTGCACAATAAGTGACAACCAGTGGTTGTGGCCATCTTCACTTCGTAAGGAGTGTTTACAATGCGATCTCCTCGTAAAACTTCACCTAATCAAATCAAACAATATGTATTAAAATCGATCACATAGAAGCAAACCAAGTAAAATTTTTTTCACCTAAATTCTTTGGTTTATAATGAATCGTTCCATTAGCAGGCGGACAGAGAGGCAAAGAGAAATACTCAAAAGGAAGTTGCGTCTGTGAACTGGTCATTTTAACAGCCTGAAATAAACATAATAAATAATATTATATTCAGGAAAGCCTGAATCAAAAGGTGTATTAAAATATCTACCTTAACTTCGATGCCTTGGCCTTTTATAAACTCCACAGGAGCGACTCCGGGTACATAGAAGCCCCATGATAAAGGTAAAATTGAGCTTAAGATCACAACTAATAACGTGGACATCGACAAATTGAAATGTTTCATCTGTAAAACAATAATCAATCATGCCCTATGTGATAAGCCCAAATAATTAAAGCAATAATTGTTCATTTCGAATTTTCTACGTACAGTAGCCCAGTAGTCTACTAATACAACGAAGATCTACACAGCTGTCAACCACGTATTATTTACCAGGCACAATTTGTATATTAATAAAATATTTGGATAAAACGTGAATAATAAAGTACATGTAGTAGTATGAAATGACAAAATATTCGTCGTCATCGATTTAGGCTGTCATATAAACCCACCTCATGTAAATATACTAATCATACTTAAACGACCACGTACGACAATTGAATATTTTAACAAGCTAACTAAAAGTCAATCCATGTCTACTTTTCTTTAATTTTATGTTTTAAGTTAAAAGTGAACGCCTTTTAAAGCAATAAATTAAAACATTTCTTACCTTTTAACACGATCGCAAACCAACACAACCATATTTATTGGGAAGTGATGTCACATAGATGATCCGTGACGTCATGCGCACAAAATAAATCTCCCAAGGCTTCGGAACGGTTGGGGCGTAACAGTATGCCAATAAATACAACGGGTCCAAACCTGGCCCCAAACATAAAAAAGCTGCGACTTTTTTTATTGCGATTTTATTTTTATGATGCCCAACTTTATTAAATGTCGTTTTTCATACTGTATTTTAATATTAAAATCAACTTTTTGATTTTCAAGAATTGGAATTAACAGTTTTTAACGTAAATCTAATAAAATTAATTATTTCTTATATTAAAAAAAAAGTGCGAATATAACCAACAAGTTTCATATTGTAATTATAATTATTATGCCAGTAGAATGATCTTACACAACTCCTGTCATTACAATATTTGGCAACTTTTGCGATTAATTTGCACAACTTTCCTAGCTATCATGATATCATGCTATTTAAAATAAGACATTATAAAAAAAAAATACAAGTGCTTTATTTTAATATAAATATTTATGTATAGGTCATAATTATGTGAAAACATTACATTTTAATGAATTTAATCAGGTTGGAGATTTGATCGTTGTTCCCATTAAAAGTGCTGCCTGAATCGGTGTAGTATTGCGACAAGCCACAGTAATATTTTTATAAATAATTTTCCTTTTTTTCTTGTTAAAAAGTGGCACCCGACAATTGATAGGATTACATTTAGCATCAACACTGCTAGGCTTGCATTTTAAAGTGTAAACTTTGGTCCCAGTGTTCAGCAGATTTCCATTATTATCAATTAACTTATTTTTGCTCACAAACAGAGTCTTATTAACAACGCACTCATCGTGCATCTCAAATTGTGATAAATCAGGAATGGTGCATCGAGATTCTTTGTCGTCCGAAACTTTTTCCTTTGAAGATGATGTTCCTGGGCGAACAGTAGAACGTTTTCGTCTAGGAGCCTTACTGGTAGTACTTGCCATACTCAGACTTAGCAGCAACAGGATGAAAAAGCCAACGTTTAGCGCAAGCATCTTCATCGTATGAATCAAGAGTAGAGATTCAACGGTCTGCTGCAAAGAGTGAGATTGGAACTGCAGTTCCCAGCTTTTATATACTCTGACAAAAGTCCTTGCATTTCTTTTGACGCGTCAACCCACACACAAAAATATAAAACGAAATTAATGTCGAATACAGCCACAATAATGTTGTACACCTCGAAATCTTCATCTCCAATCAGATCTTTCTAATGCAAAACTCATCAGAAACGCTTTCCAGATAAATCGAGGAGGGAAATTAAGAAACTATATTTAGTTTGATTTTGTTTGCTAGATTAAGTTTTGCTCATTTGTCCACTTTGTACACAATAAACCACGTTTTATTCTCTAACCGTGCACGTGCGAAAACGAAAACAAACGCGACTAACCAAAATAACCAAAATTTTCAGAACAATATTTCAATTATAGGAAAGCCAATTATGCAGAATCTAAATCAAGTGTTTTGTTATTTTTAGTTGGCTACTGATAAAATTACTGTATTTGTATTAATTCAATATAGTGTTTACCAACATTGGAGAAATAAATAAACACAGTAAAAGTTATTTTGGATAGTTTGCAAAAAATTAATCAATACAGTACATAATAATACAATGACCGCTCTCAACACATCGAAATTAAATGCATAATAATTATTGCTTTTTGCATTAGGGAAATATTTAATTCCGAACTTTTTTTTTCAGAGAATGGAAGGCGTTTTTAACTTCGGAATTCAGAAACAAAAAAAAAAAAAAAATCAAGTCAAATTTGTGTAAAAACTAAACCTGGAAATGTTATTTGTAAAATATTCTATTGTAATGGCGAAACGTAGCAATAACTAATTTTCCATTTAGTTTTTGTACATTTAATATACCGTACGGTAGTTTTAAATTCTAACGGGCACACCCACTTCGGTGCACCACTGATTTTATGCACCATTCAATTTTTGCTTATACATTGCTTACATAAGTTATAACCACAAAAAACAAGAAAAACCTTCCAAAAAAATTTTTTTCTGATTTTAAACGACCAATTCGAGAAATTTAGATCTCTGCATTTAAATAATTTTAATTAATTAAAAAATTAATTTTTTTATTAAAAGCAATTTGCATATTAAGCTTCGGAAAATTAATTATTTTAAATTCTTTTATCCATTTCGGTTTTTAAAAGTTTTGTTTCGCGTATTTTAATTTACGCTTTGGTTGACGTTATTAAAAACTAACAATAATATTTTGTCATCAAATTGATGGTAAAATATAAAATTCAACTTTTTGATAAGTCCACTTTAAGTGCACAAAAGAATATTATTAATAGACTTTCATTGTTCAACAGTGAAACCATATACCGGTAGTGCAATATTGATTGTAAAGACGATCGAATGAAAAAAATCGAAAGTTACGGTAATTTAGGATTAGCTGAAGAGTGAATACCGTTATGAATCGTAATTGCCATATAATTTCGAAAAGAAAAAGTTAAAAAAACAAAAAAAATTGTAAGGAAATTGTTCACCAAGTTAACAAAATGTTGCAGCAGCTTTCACTCAATTTTATTTTTAATAGTACGATTAACCTATTTACATGTAATATGCGGTTAAAATTCCCTTCGTTCAACACTTGAGCGAATAAAAGCAAATTCATTTTTTAATACACAAATACGGTGCAACCTCATTAAAAAACTTCACTTCCAACATTCCGTATAATGAGATTCTTCACGTTCGTCGACCTTTTAGACAAAACTTTTTTTTTTTCGTTTCTTTTTTGCATTAAAAAAAATAATAAAATCCAAAATTTTCTTTTCGCTTTGAACCAATTTTAGAAAAGCTTCCAAAAATTTATTTACAACAACGTGAATGTGTTTTCAAAAAATCCATTTATGTTTGCATAATAATTATTGTAAATCGGTAAACATCAACGATGATGTAAACAATCCAATCCGTTAATAAGCACCTAAAAAATTACCCTCTATAAAAATTGCACAAACTTATTTTTAATAAGTGCGAATGAAATCGATATCAATATTATTAAATAAACAGCCCTTATCACTTAAAATAATACCCCACTTCGCTTCAACTGACACCATTCGACCATCTGATAACCACGTTGTGGTCGCCTAAACTTTTTAAGTTGACAAATATTATCAACATGTGATTAAAAACTCGGTTCAAGCAGTTCAATTCTGCTTACAAAATTCAACGAATTCATCTACAAAATATTAAATTACACAAATAAAACAATGCTCAAAAAAAATATAGATGACTTCATTCGAAAAAATAAATTACAAAAGTATATTAACGAAAAGAGGAAAAAAAACGACTGCGAAATAAATGATTATTCATTTTTCATTTTATGATGTATAAATAATTTTTTTTTACAAGATTTTATAGTTATACATAGCCGGATTTACAGAAGTATTGCCTTTAATTGCGAAGTGCCAAAAATACATGGTACTGAAAATTTTAACAAATTAAGTTTAATTAATTTTTTTTTTTAAAGAAAATGTAATAACATAATACAGTACATGTATTATTATTTCTTAAGGCGCCACATAATGCAAATCCGGCCAATTGTACATCCCGATCACAAGTTCGACGTCGGCTTTTTTTTTTTCAATAACACTGTCAGTGGTTACGAATCGCATCGCACAGAATCACAATTTTGAGACCAAAAGATGCAGTTCCCCAAACCGCTGTAGCAAAATAGGATAACCGTGGCTATAAACACAACGCTGCATATCGTGCAGGGTTTTCTTTCCAAGAAAAATCCAGTCAAATATAACATCATAAAGATGACGTGATTGGTCAAAAGAGCCGGATTGATGGGCTTTGGTATAAGAAGAACAGGTATTAACCATTGTAGACAATACATTTTTTTAATCTCTCTGCTTTCGTCGGTTTTAACTTTTAACAGTCACAAATAAATTCGAATTCAACTCTTCTCGGATAACAGCTTTACCCCAAATGGCACATCAGAAATCTTTACAAAACTAACAGGAAGAATGAAAACATAGTGCTCTGTTTTATATACAATCATACATTTTAGAAACAGCATTAGAAAATGTTTTCAACGAATATTGTAAAAATTATTTACCTTTAAACTGCGTCTTCGGTTTCGAGAACGTTATCATTGGAAATGTCAGAGTGGAAATATTATTATCTAATCGTTTTATTATTTAATTTTTGCTTACGCATTCCAACATTTAAACCAAGGTCAATCAATTCTAACGTTGACAGCGCAGGACCACCAGTCATCGCATGATTCACAACAAAAGTTGAGTTTTTTTCCTGCACAATTTCAACTTATAATGTTTAGTGCGCATGCGCAAGATTAAAATTAGAACACAACAAATTCTTAATTTTATATTTAGTAAAATATAATTTATAAAATTTTTTAAAAAGATATTTAATAATTAATTTAAATTTTAATTGCACATTTAATTAAGAAAATAAAACAAATGTATTGAACATTGCTCCGTATTATAAAAGGTCAAAATTCTACTTTCAATATTTCTTCCCTCCATAAGCATAACATATGTGAACGCATGCGCCAGATGAAAAAGATCTTTTATTTATGCAGTTAATAGACTGTTTAATAAGTAAGCGGGTTCATAGTTGGTTTTTTTTTTGTAAAGAGCATTTCGAGTCAAGAGTTTCTCGTGGCTCAGCGCTGGTCAGTTTGTTTGTTTCAAATTGATTACCTCGGCCAAAATAAAGTGAAAGAAAATGGTAAATATAATAATGTTAATGATTTGCTTAGAATATACTAACCTAATCGAGAAATTACGTTTGTACATTAATCTTGCAAATTAACCGATATCCTAATCGGAAAATTTGTCCACGTGGTCTGTGTGTTAAGCCTCGTAACTTTTATTGTTAACAATTTCAGGCGTTTGCTGGTAAAGATCCATCCAAGCCCGCCGCTGAAGAAGCAACCGTGCACAAAATTCGTATTACATTAACCAGTCGCAATGTGCGAAGTTTAGAGAAAGGTAAATTATCGGTGTTATTTGTAACTTACTTGTACCCTTACCTTGCTAACATCTCCTTGTAGTTTGTGCGGATTTAATCCGGGGAGCTAAAGACAAGAACCTTAAGGTGAAGGGACCAGTACGTATGCCAACCAAAGTGTTGCGTATCACTACCAGAAAAACTCCTTGCGGTGAGGGATCCAAAACCTGGGATAGATTCCAGATGCGCATCTATAAGAGAGTCATCGATCTTCATAGTCCATCAGAAATCGTCAAACAAATCGTAAGAACTGCTTCTCATACGCATTTTGCAATGCTTTAAACTTGACTTTTATTTCAGACTTCAATCAGCATCGAACCTGGTGTAGATGTTGAAGTGACCATCGCCGACGCGTAAAATAATTTAAAACATTTACTATGTTTTTTTAAAAACGAATAAATGCAATTAAAGATTGAAATGTGTTGATGCGTATTAATACTTTCCCATAATTGAATCCTGAAAACTTGAAGCTTAAGTTTTTACTTTTAACGATTTTTTTAGAGCAATAATTTTTTGAATTAAACTTGTTGCCAAATCGAGAATAATTGAATCATGTTTTAAGATGTTAAGTAGGAAACGGGTTAATTGTTATATTTTATAAAGAGAATTCAATAAGTCTTTAAAAAAATGTATAGAATGTACTTTTAGATAGTTTATTAGTAATTTATCCGTTAATCTTTATAGAATAGTGTAGAACCGAAAAATCAATTAGTCGAGAAAAATTTAAATTTGAGATAAGTTTTTTACGAGAATGTCGGTTAACAGCAAAAAGGATAAAAGACACTTAGTATGAAAATGTAATCATAAACTACAATATAAATATAGATAACTGTCACCACACTCCTCTTTAACATTATTAGGCATGCTTTTCGGAATTATTTAAAAGTTACAAGTGCAGAGTTTGCATAAGAAATGGTACAATGTGAGATTTGCATACAGTCGAAAAAGATTCTTAAACGCGACGAATACTATGGTCGCTTTAAGATTAGATGGGAATTTATAAGTCAAGTTCTCGTTAATTGTTTTGTGTTTTCAACTTTACAATTATTATTAAGATTAATTAAATTTTAACATTCAATCTCACAGCCACGCTTTACAAAAACTTTGTAGAAACTGAATTAATGAACCACTGAATTTGTTAGAAACTGGAAAAAAAAATATAATATGTATAAGATAATATTATGATAAAATTGCAATTTAAAATCGATTAAAGTTGCGAAAAAAGTTCCTTACAAATATGTCTCAATTAGTAAGGAAAATTTCTCATCAATTTGATAGATCAATATTTAAAATTTAAGAAAATTTGCTTTTCAAATAGTACAAACTTACACTTACAGTTTATATTGAAACTCGTGATTGAAAATAACTTGAAAACATCAAATATTAAGTAAAAATAGCTATGAAAAACGATTACCGTTACTGTACTTTCAAAAAGGCTCGATTTGAAGAAGTAAAGACGTGAATTTTAAATTTGAAAAAACTTTTGAGAGACAACGTACAATACAAAATGATTCCATAATCATAACAGTCACTAGAAGAAAGAAAAAAAAAACGTTTCGAAAGTAAAAGCACCTTGTATCACAAAAATGTAATCATAAATTTAAAGATGAAAAGAAAGTTTGCTGAAATCATTTTGTTTCTTGAAATTGCATGCCGATTGAAAACGAGTTGTATTTAAACATTAATGTCAAGATGAAATACAATGTTATTAGTCAAAAATTATTCGAACATTATGATGTACGGTAGTAATATCAATAAGTCCTCCACATTTTGGTTTTCAAAAAATGAATGACAATTCATGAGGAAAAAAAAATGGAAAGGTGGAACACGAACAATGATTTAAATTTTTCATACTATAGTTCCCTATGGAGGAAATCAAATATTCATAGGCTTTCATATGCTCAGAACTATTTTTATATAAATCATCGAATAGCTATCTGCCTTTTCTACTAAATTTAATATAAATGAGATATTAAATTTAGTTTTTAGAAACAGAAGTCTTTTTGTTTCCAAAACACTTTTGAGGCATAAACATAATATTTGTCTTTTTCCTTCATAAGGCACTAAAATCTCAAAAAAATAAAACAAAATCATTGTGAAGAAAAATGTTTTACAAATTTCAGTTCATAGAATTGAAAACGATTATTAAGATGTCACGAAACAAGTTCACAGTAGAGTGAGATTAGTATTTAAAGTTAAACAACAATCAATCAATTAGCTGAAATACTTCCACATAAATAAACTTTAAATAAAACAATTACTTTTTGGTATTTAAATCTCAAATATAAAATACACAAATTTACACTAAAGAAAAAAAATTTCATTTTTAAATTTAAACCCCATTTCAATAAATTAATCAGAACCTTTTTTTAAAAAAAATTTCGTTATGAAGAACCCATAAATTTATGCTGGTGCTTAACTACAGTATAATAAAGCATTTCTTTATTTTTAAGTTGGATATTATTTATGATGCTTTTGCTCTATCCATAAAAATGAGTTGAGTTATTTTATGACGCTAATTCTCCTAAACTGTGAACCAGCATAATGACAGCTCTAGAATTAAAGTGAAACTGCATGATAATAAAGAGAACTGAAATAACGTGTAAAGGATATCAAAAGTTGTCAAAAAAGCGAATCGCTAAAATAAATTAAAACAACCGATGAAATAATTAATATATTCGGTTCTCATTTTCAAAAAATAAAACTTATTCAAAAAAAAGTTTGAACATTATAAAACTGCATAAACAAAACGTGAAACAAAATTTAACAAAAAAAAGAAAAAAAAACCAACCAGATCCA
Organism: Polydesmus complanatus; assembly: GCA_034692225.1. Taxonomy (NCBI): domain Eukaryota; kingdom Metazoa; phylum Arthropoda; class Diplopoda; order Polydesmida; family Polydesmidae; genus Polydesmus; species Polydesmus complanatus. The sequence continues at coordinate 46,650 of JAQGAZ010000264.1, read as the reverse complement.
TTTAAAACGACAGACCCAAAAATAATTATAACAAGTAAAAAAAACATATATATATATATTACAAAGTGTTTTATACAGTATTATATCATGCATAAAACAATGAAAAAGCAGAAGAAAAAAAATGTCTGAATGAATTCAAAAATATCCAAATATTGGATTATATAAGCAATATCGATTGGTGTGTATGTGTGGAGATGTACGAGATTGTTTAACCCTCAAAAAAGGCCTTGTCAGATGGAAAACTTATGTTTCATGTCATTTAAAAATGTACGCAAATCTCAAGAGATAAATACCGATAAATTACCATAGATAATAATTTAAGTACCTGGTAGTAAAACTTGGGTTTGCAATCGTTTATAATAATCAGCCTAAAATATTAATTGGATGCAGGTAAATGGATGCCCAGTAAAGTAAAATGTAATACTGTAAAGAGAATGATAATCATTTCAAAATTTTTAAAATACCATTAAAAAAATCTTTTTTTAAAAACGATTTCAACAGTTAAAATGTTTTATGAAACCCAGGATATTTTAACCTAAGCCTATTATAGTAATAATTGATCGTTGGCCACCTGCTTGTATAGTAATAAACCATTCAGCATACAATATAATTTAGTTCAATCTTTAGCCTACTTGAGATTTTCTAAAATATATTTCAAATAGTTTAATATTTTGCTTCATTATTATGTAGATAATAAATTTGTAAAGAGTGCGTTTCTATATATACGAAAACATTTTCTTTTTTCGTAATACCTGTACTGTACATCACTTTAAAAATAATAATAAAGTTGGCATATTATGTTATGTCCTTTTCCTCTTCTCAACATTTGACATATCTATTTGAAAATATGATTAAAAATTCGAATGAGTTCAGTAAGTTAGTAATGATACACGTTGATAGAGATAAAGGCTGAAATAAATTAATGATTTTTGTAGGAAATTGAAATAAAATAATGTTTCCATTCCGCTCATATAATAATATATCTCTTCTGAATATGCAGCTGCATCATTTGGTGAGTCTCTTGAATGCCTGGTAGCTATACAAGGTCGGGTGTTTATTTTTGTTCTGCTCACCGAATCGATTGAATGGGCGAGCAATTGCTAGCATTCGGTATACGAGTTGGCTGCAGCCGCTGTCGTCCTTCTTCTTTGTTTTCCCTTCCTTCGAATTTAGTTCAATAGTTTGATCCAATAACTGAAATCCAAAAGATAAACACGAGAGTCCGTGTGCGCACTATTTTTTTTTCTTATTTACGTGTTATATAAATCTTTTACACCCATCTCACATTCTTGATACTCTCTCAACCTCCATCTTCTTCACATAAAATTATACAATTGCAAATCTTTTTCTTTTTTTTAAAATACATGTAGAATAATTTTTTTTTTACTTTTTCCTTTCTATTCTTTCACTCTGTCACAGTTAATAAGGAAAAAAAAAAGGTAAACAACGCCAGAGTCAGTGAGTTAGTCACCTGTTTGGATCTGTTTTATATGCACAGCAGTCGATATTTTTTTTTTAACTCGCTACTTGTAAATGGTTGAAGTGCAACTGGTGGGAGAGAATAAGATCACTGAGATGTAGCCGGATCACATTGAAGAAGGCGGACGATCGACGGATCACTTTTCGCACCTTCAATAAATTCTTCCAAAGATAATTTTCCATCCATATTTTTGTCCATTTGGCGAAATATTTTATCAGTTCGCTTTTCCGGCGTCGATTCATCTTCTGGCATCTTCATCACAGAACCCACCATTTTATAAATGGCCTAAAAGAAAAAGAAGACATTTATAAAGAAAAATCTCAAAATATAATAATAATATCTGCAAATAATATTTAATGATAAACAACTGAGTCAGTAAAACAACTCTGCATTTTGATAAACTAATGTCGACTTTGTTGAAATATAGGCCTGCCTCTCTTAAATTCCAAAATTCAAGTAAAAAATAAAAAATGCCCAACAGCTTATCTAACATAATATCATATATCATATATCAAAATATATTTTTGTCTTTGAAAGTTATTTTAATAATTAATAATTTACAGGCGGCAAGCAATACTAGCCTGTATCGGAATGCTTAATCACGAATATAGTATTTTCAGCACGCATAAAACATGATTGATAACGGTCATTCAGGGTGGTATTTTCGATGGCTTTAATTATAATGTCAGCCAGTCAATACGCGTTACTGGTATTAAAATTATGCAAATGGGCCAATTATTTTGCTAATAATCACGAGATAAGCGTCAAGCTTCATGACTAGATATAAAAAATAAAATAAAAAGCTAACTGTTTGCTCATTAGCTACATTAGAAGATGGTTTGCGTGTGCACTTATAATTAGAATATTGAATGTTTTTATCTTGTAACGCAAAATTTTACAAACATCGGTCTCTCGACGTCGAAACAGCAACATCATCATCCTCCAAAATTTAACTGGATTTAAACATCGTCATGGAATTGACGTAAAATGACTACCGTAGTTTTTTTTAAAAAAAACCACCGAGATTTAACCAGGGCTACCTAAAGAAACATTTTCCCCTGGAGGAAAAATTTCTATATAAAAAAAAAGTCGATTTCGTTAACCTATTAATAATTAATTCAATCGGCTAGATCTCTTGATTTCTGTTTTCATTAATTTGATTAAACTGATGATTTATTCATCGTGTCACTTCTTCCTTTCAAGTTTTTGAATAAAACGAAACAATGTAATTACTACTTTAATCTAGCAGCTAGCAGTAAAAATTATTAATAAAATAGAATTTCTCCCCGATTAAATCAGAAACAAGCTAATTCCAACCGTAAAAAATGATGTACATTAATGCATTAGTGTCCCAAATATATTTTTTAAAAAATTAAATATTAACCGTAAAATAGTTTGCATTTGAAATGCCCAAAAGCGCAAAAAAATAAATAACAACGAGCTCAAAGCACGCCATTCACAATCATAATCGTGCACGATATTTCGATGCTAATCTAAATATGCTCACGTTAAGCTAATAAAGCCTACACAACATAAAATATCCTTCTATAATAATTGTTGCAATGCACGTTTTTTTATTATTATTATTAAATAGTGACACATCACGGAAACGTTGATGGCACCAGATAAAAGTTAAATAAAATATATATACATTATACTGCATATATAATTATTTAACATATTTTTTTCTCGCTTTTAGCAAAACCAAAATACTGTAAAGAATAAAGCTTAGATCAATTGTGACGCTACAAGTTCCTTACAAAGAAAATGTAAAGAAAATAAACTTTGAAAATTCTTTTTTTTTTTCTAAAGACGCCCTGCCCTCATAGATTAACCGTGTTGAATAAAAAAGAACCTCATTGGTTGATGTGAACCTATGTGAAACGCGTTTAATGGTCCCCCTACGCTGTATTTATGCGGTACAAAACTGCGGGATACTTTATAAAATCTCAATAATACCAAAAAAATGCATTAAACTGTTATGTGTGTGTGTGCGCGTCAAGAAATAATGATAGAGCTTGAAAGCAATTTAAGTAGATTTTCAGTCTTTCAACTCTCCAATAAAAATAAGCAAAGCGATTTATAAACTGTTGAGACAGAAAGAAAATGTACGGAAAACAAAACAATCGACTGCTCGTAATATTATTAAATTAAGCTAAGCGCGTTAAAATATGTCGTAATCTGTTAATATCTTTTGTGTTTTCCTATCTAAATAAATAAATTGGCGTCTACAAAATATAATGTAGAAAGGTATATAACGTAAAGACGAAAAAGTGAAGAGGAAAAAAATAAAATAAAAGGTTTTTATCTTTTATATTTCGGCACTTAAGACTAATACCGCGATAATAATGCAATGCGGCATTCAGATTAAGATGCATGGGGAGCTTACCGTAACTATTTCCAGCATCTCCTGCCTGGATATGTATCCGTTCCCGTCCAAATCGTACATACTAAACGCCCACTTTAACTTTTGCTCCAACTTGCCCCTGGAAGTAACACTGAGAGCGCACAAAAATTCGCGAAAATCGATCGTTCCGTCGCCGTTAGCATCGAACGTGCGAAACACGTGTTCCGCGAACTTGGACGCATCGCCGTAAGGAAAGAAATTCCCGTAAATCTTTTTAAACTCATCCACCGACAAATGTCCGCTAGGACAATCTTTCAAGAAACCTTTGTACCATTCTTGAATCTCGGCGTCAGAAAATTCCGTATTCTGACGCAAATCCTCCAACACTTCGGGCTTTAGTTTACTGTTTTGCTTTCCCATCTTCAATCTTCTTCCGAAACAAATGTGCTTCCCAAATTTATTAAACTAGATCAACTAAAATGTCTTCTACCTCATCCAAACATAGATTGTGTTGTACCAAAACATTGAACGGGTTCACAAAAAAAAATAAAGAAAAACAGAGAAAAGAACAACCCTACGCCAATCACGTATCCTCCTTGAAATTTTACTGGTTTACTAAAGAAGAAAAAAAAAATTAATTGCAAGAATTAAATTCAATAATTATCGATAAGTCTGTAAACAGAATAAACAAACACCCGAATGCATCAACTTCGATACGCAAAATGAATTATCTTAAAAAATTAAAAAAAACCAAGGAAAAAATAAAATACATTTTTAAAAATATTTATTTTATATGAAAATGAAATTCAGTCGACGACGCTAAAACCAAAGCAAAAAATAAAATTATATGACAATTTTTTTGTGTTGTATTTTCTTTCTGAAGCGTAAAATTCCTATGAATGAAAAATAAAAATAAAAGATATTATAAAATAATATCGATTGCCATAAAGAGCATTGTTTATCGCGTTTAAATCAGGCAAAGCAATTATTAATCATACGATGGAAGACGAGGCATAAGAAGAACCGTCAATAAACATTTTTAAACAAAAAAAAAACAATTACAAATTTAAAAAAGTATTTAAATTTGTTTTTGTCATTTGTTTTTTCGACAGTGATTTATGGTTTAGTCTTATTGCCTGCTAATAAAATTTTAGAAAGTTCTTCATCTTCCATGCAACCGTTGAGGAACTCTTCCATGGTCAAAGCTCCGTCGTTGTTGGTATCCATCCGGGCAAAAATCTTCGAAGCTCTCTCTTCCGCAGAGTCTTGAGAGCGAGTTAACACTGCAGAGCCCAGCATATTATAAATAGCCTGAAAAATAAAAACCATAAACATCAATTAAAATAATATTAATTCCTCGAGAAAAAAAAAATAAATAAAAAAACATAATATGTTTTGAAGACTTAATTTATATATTCTATAATATTCATTCGTAAGTGAGAGATCGACGCAAGAGCTTTTGCTCGGGTTGAGTCTGTCGCCTTCAACACGTTTTTCCAAGCAGAAGATAATAATTTTAAATGTCAAATTATTATCGTCATCAACAAAATTGGATACAAATGTCGAAACGAAAGAGGCTTAAAAAATCATCAGCATGGCTTATTTCAAAAATGTTACTTGAAAGAGTCCTTCAAAAAGAACCAGTCTCATAGATTATTCTTAAGTAGATTAAGATAATATAGACATAAAATTAGAATAAAATTTGCGTATCAAAAACATTTCAACTTGACAACGTCATCGAAAAGAAAGAAAGAAAAATAAATTTTTATTAATTAACATAATATGAAGTTATAAAAGTAACTTTTTTTAATTTAATAAAATGAATATGTAATTAAATTACTTTTACCTTCAAAAAAAAATCGAATTAGCAATTTGTTGATTAAGAATGTGATAGAACATAAACGTAATAAATAACGTCATTTTAACAAAATGTTTAACTACAACATTCCTTTTATAAGTTTTTGAGCTTGTTTGTAAAAAATAAATCTTGTTAAAAGTCAAAACTTTTAAATCAAGATTTAGAAATTCGTTAACCAGAAAACAACAAGGGCAAAAAAAAAAACCTCCTTCATATTGAATTTACAATACTGTAATGATATTTTTAACCACTTTTCAAGCGATTATGCAATATTGAAATTTAAATTACGCCTTAGTAATTGTTATTATAAATAATGATAACTTACGTTTACGATTTTGACCATCTCGTGCAGTTCGATCTGTCCGTTTCCGTCCACGTCGTACATTCTGAATGCCCAACGCAATTTTTCTTCGGGTGTGCCACAAGAAGTCACGTTAATGGCCAACAAAAACTCTTTAAAGTCGATATGACCGTTTTTATCAGCGTCGAATAACCTAAAGACGTGCTCGCAAAATTCCTTCGCGTTCCCATTGGGGAAAAAATTCTTATACATCTCGGTAAATTTCTCCGGAGTTAATTTCCCATCAGGACAGTCGGCCTAAGTTAGCCGGAACGAAAAAAAAAAAAAAAAAAAGATAAATACCGTCTCAAAAAACATTGAAATAAATTTAATATAAACTGCGAAAGTAATTTTATACGAGAAACTATAGATACCTCTCGCGGGAAGAATATTTATTTAAATACAGTATGTAACTTCCATGTAATATTTATTGAAAATATTTCAACCAATATAACATCAATAATTTTAGTATATTTCCTATGTTTTTACATTTCACGATTCATTTTTAGATTTGCACAGAAATGTATCAATTTCTATTGGCTTATTTTTTCATTTTTGGGGGATTTCTAAATTTATAATTTTTATTATGTATGTTAGCTTAATACGGAGTATAATTTTATGTTAATACATTATTGAAATTACATGGTATAAATTATTTCATATTTTTTTCCTTTAACAATTTGAACCTTTTTCTGAACAGTATTTTTGAACCTTCTCATTGTTTATGATAAGTTTTTGCAATTTTGCAGATGTAACAATTTCGGCATTCCGTTCTTATTTAAAAATTTTCAATATACCGGTATTAAAATTTTTATGAATTTTATGAACACCGGATTTTTTCAAGATTTTTTAAATTGTAATTTTATTTATCTATACTTTTAATGTTGACTTTTTTTACTAATCAAAAAGAATTTTTTGTTCTTTTGTTAAACTAATACATGTACTGTACCATAAACAACTATTTTTTTTTTATAATTTTTCGGAAATTCTAAAAACTTGCAAGGTTTTTGTTTTGTTAAAAAAAATAATAAGTTAATGTAAATAATTACTCCGAGTATTATTATAAAATAAAAATCGACAACTTACTTTAAAACCTTTATGCCACTCTTTAATGGTTGCCTCGTCATAATTCGTGTGTTTCTTCAAAAATTCCACATCTTCCTTACTGAGTTTCGATTTGCTGCTAGAAGCACCCATCGTTGACTCTTTTTAATTAATAATTTCTCTCGTATAAGATGATACCGAACACCACACCAAACACTACAACGTTCAAAAACTACGATTCATCGAAATAAGCAAAAACGATAATAAATAAATATATCCATTAAAAAAAAAAGTAAAAGAAAAACACGTAAAAAATTTAAACTTGAAAAATGTAAACTTCTTTTTTTGTTATTCTCGTCATGCGCGCATCCTATTCCCGCCGGTCTTTTCACTTCTTTTCCCCCGCAGAACAGAGATAAATAAAATACCAAAAAGAAAGGTAGTGCAGATAAATTTCCCCTGTACTGTATTCCCTAGAACGCACGACAACTATCCCTATCGCGTCCAACGCGGTTCCGTTTCTCGCATACAAATTGCCAAAACGTTGATAAAAAAAATAAATAAATAAAAATTATTGAAACAGCAACTTAAAAATACTGTACGGTATATTTTTTACAAATTTAATTCGTTATAAAAGATTGGTTGTTTGAATGGGAAGTGTCGATTAGATTAACTAAGCCGTTTAAGTCGCAGTTCCGGCGCCAAGCTGCTCAATTTGACAGCGAACAAAAACTCTGCGCTCTCGTTTAACATTTAGCATTTGAAATCAGACGAATAAGGAAAAGGTCAAACGAATTAAACTGGTAAAGGGGGAGTGTGTGAGGGTAGGAACCACCTAACCGCATCGCCAGGTTATTATATTTAAACATACTGTATTATTATTACGGTATATACATTACCGTATATAAAAAAACACGCGGCGGGTTGGTCATTTGACAGTGCGCAGAATTAAGCGAAAACACGGTTGGTTGAGGGGGTTTATTAAACGCGTGTTAAACTCAACTGTGCGAGCTGGATAAATATTTACTAGGCTGCGATCACGATGATAGGTAATGTAAATGACGCGGTCACGATTCATCCCTGGATGAAAAAGGTGTGCGTGCTTCGGACATATTTTCGCCCGAAATTGATCATTTTTGCTCGTCTTCTCTCCCCTTCTCCCTTATTAAACGGCCTTCCAAACGCGTGTACTCGCTACGCACACGCTTCGACTAGCCGCACTTTCAAAATACTGTAATACTCGGACTTTCGATTTTTTATTACAACTTTGTAGCCGCGGCGGAATGACTTTCAATTGAAATAATAAAAAAAAAAGTTTTTCAAAAAAATAAATAAATAAAACATTAAGTTTAATGCTTTTTATAATACTGTACCTGAAAAATCATCTAAATTAATTATAGCGCAAATTTAATTACAGTAAATATACTGTAGTAGTTTAATTAGTTGCCACCAGATACTGTACTTCAAATTTATTTATAATAGCGATTTAAAGCTTTTGGTGGAAATTAAAAAAGTTTTACTAATTCAAATTACATAAGGAGGGTGTCATGCAGAAAGCTACCTACACATTTTAAATTTATTAAAAAATAATTGAGATAAGTTTATCGCCCTTTAAAGATTTTAATACTGTAGAAAGGAAAAAATTCTAAGTCGCTATTCACTGAATTGGAGACCTCTGATGTGATGGTAGCTTTCTACAAAACCAAAAAAAGCTTACTGGATAAATGAAATTACAGTATACAGTATGTTTATTAAATGTCTGGATTCTGGAATAATAGAACGTATGGGTAGTAGTGCTTAAGGCTTGGGAGGCTTTTACACAATCAAGAACATACATTTTACTATGCGAATACCTATAGCTTTTAACTCAAATTTTTGAGTTGGCACTTGAGTGCGCAGAACACCGCCTAACCCCGCTCAAATGAGAATAATTAAGAGCAAGTACAATATTATTTTTAAGAGTGGGCTTAAAAAGTAGGATAAACACATGCGCAAACCTACGCGTGTTTTCAAAATAGCTTTCATAAATCAAACAATAACAATAAAATAACTCATCGTCGTTTACTACTACTGTAATTTCTTTTTTGATAGTCGCAACATGTGACATGTATTATTATAACAATCTGAAATCAGTATAAAGCCGATCTTTCAGCTGGTAACTAAAATATTAAACCGCACCAAAAAAAGAATTTCCTTAACATTAATCTTCTTCCGAAAAAATTTAATTACGAAATTTATTGGTTTTCTGCTAATTAAATAATTACAAGTATAAAACTAATTCACGAACTCAAATTTAATCGGAAATTTTTTTAAAAAAATTTTATCGATCATTTAGTATTAAAAAATAGTTAAACCCTTATTAGTTACCGGTAATAAAATTATTGCTCGGTTCCATATTAAATTTCTTCAAATTATTTATACGACTTTTTTTTTTTTTTTTGATTCTTAATAAATCCGGTTATCAGCTTATTTCATTTTTTGCGAATTATCTGGATAAAAGCTTGTCAATCCTATCCGGAATTGTAAAGTCGAGTTCTGCTTGTATACTCAAGCGAAGAACGTTTTATTGTTTTGTACGAATAGATGCTACATTATGATGCCACCCACTGATCTGTTTTAGTGTTTCCGTTCACGCCCCTTCTCTCTCCCATCAATTGCCTCCCGTAGTATTTCACTACAACCGAAATAATTCTTAATTTACATTAAACAACTAACCGTGATTAAAGATTTTGAGCATGAAATAAATAGGCATTTTGCAAACAAGATTACATTTCTACATACAAAATTAAATTAAACAGACGGTTTGAAATAAGATTTAAACTGAAACTAAAGTTTTCAAAAAAAAAAAAAGTGTGCGCTTGCTTTGATCTTTACAACTCCTAACTCTGATCAATAAATTCGTCTGTATTTTATTTCAATTTCCTTCCTGGGCGCCAACAACACAGTTAAATCGTGTGACTGCACGATTTAACTGAGCTAAGTTTAAAACGAAAATTTAAATGAAACTATATCTTTTTTTAAAAAATCTTTTTCGGTAGGAATGCTGATTAGTCACATGGTTTTAAAAAAAACAACTAGATCACTAAAGGGTAATGAAATATAGCCGGAAAACTCCGCGTTTTAAGTCGTTCGTAATCGGAATTGATGGAGAAAGACATAAAACCCTTTCAATAAATTATTATAAAACTTTAAAAATGTTTTAAAATAATTTTAATGTTTTTAAATATTATTATAAAACGTTCGTCGTTTATAAAGAATTCTTTTAATAACTTTTTTTTATATTTTATGTGCTTTATTTTTAATACGTTTATTAAATGCCAATGAAAATTGTTTATCCAGATGTTCTGACACATCAACATGGAAGAGAAAATGTCAAGTGTGACGACCAATCTACATTACGACCAAATCCATATGGGAGAGCGCTATTCTCAAAAATGTACACGAATTTCCTTGAAAATACATTTCAAAACAGTTTAAAAAAGATTGGAAATTTCCTGAATTCAATTTTTGATATTACATGTATGTACTTATCGTTCAATGATTGAAACCAATGAAAAATGTTGTTCAAAAATATATTTCATAATAAAAAAAATGATAACATTTCAATCAATTACTTTGTTATTAACGAAATAATGTTATTGGACGAATTTTCGGTGCATTGAACAAATATTATATTCAGTCGGAGATCTGGTTTTATTTATATTTCGTTTTAAACCGATCTTAGTTTGCCATAAGCGCGTGATTAAAAAATAAAAGCAGGTGAATTTAAGATTTTTGCTTATTTTGCGTAAATTTTTTGAAAATGCTGATCCATTTTGAACAAAATATTTATGCTTTATCCACGCATATCAAAATTTTTTTTTTTTTTAAAAAAGTAGTTTTTTGCATTAAAAAGTAAGCAAAATGAAACCCTTTTGTTGCTACCAATACTGTACATAAAAAAATTTAATCATGCTGTCATTTTACAGTATTGAACTTTGACGAAAAAACTTCCAACTTTAAAAACTTTCAGTATTTTGAACCAATTTAAAACTTTATGAATTTATTTTGTATTAAAATTCAAATATAAGAAAACCCGACAAAAAAAAATCTAATGTCGTTATGAACATATTTCCCCTTTATCATCAAACAATAAAGCTTATTATTGTACTTTCATATGAGCTTACGTTGAGAAAAATAAATGTAAAGTGCGGTCTCGAAATAAAGCGCGGAGATAAGTAGATGAATTATAGGTCACGACTAAGTTCTTATCTAATCAAGTAATTGAAGAACATTTAAGTGCGAGCAGAAAAAAAGCATCATTCACTTCGCCTCATTCACAAAAAAAGATACGAGAGAAACGTACGAACAACCGAAACGATTATCGATTCTTTCCCTACCTATTTTTTTATCACTATTATTAATACGAATCATTTTGTAAATAAAAGCAAAACTCCACCCTATCCCTATACATAGTATTCATTTAAATTATTAATCCGAAACATCAGCTGCTTTCAAAATGCTTATTAAATTTCATTTATATTTAATTAAATGTTTTAAAGACTACCACTCAAAAATTCAATAATATTAAAGTCACTCGAGTCTAAACCCTCCATTTACGCCAGTTCTATTGTATTCAATTTACTCTAAATTGTTTAATGTATTGGAAATACAGTATCTCATTTGTCCATATTAATTTCGCGCAAGGGAGGCGCGTTAAAGCTTAAAACGACCCACTTTAAATCTTTTTAAGCATGGGCTATAATAGGATAGGACAATATTTTTGAAAAAAATAAAATGCCTTTAATATTTTCTACAAACAATCAATACCATTAACAATATCAAATAGAGTAATAAAAAATATACAGTAATAATTTATCAGTGGGATAAAATTAAAAAAAAAAAAAAAAATGGCATAAAAATGTCCGATAAAATCAAAACTTTAGAACATCTGCAACATTCGAAAGCAGCATTGCTGTATTTTGATGCGGGCCAAAATATAGCATCATTTCAAACGAGCAATTCTTGCCTGGTTAATTTACTTCGCGCGGCGCATAAAATTCCCTTGATAAAACCAAAAAGAGAAGTTTGCATTTTTCTCGTATAATAATAATTATTATGATAACGCAAACATAAATAAATAATTTTTGATAAATGAAAAAAAACTTACCCTAATTAGACTCGTGTTTTTACTCCCCTTAATTAATGGTTTTCGAATCTCATTTACCCCGGCACAACACGCGCGCTTTCTCGGCTGAAACGCGCGAGATTACAGCCCTGTCCTTCGATCGCACTCACATATACCGTAAGCTAGGTTCACACCCGCGCATTCCTTCTTCGCTCACTCTCTTTAATAATCAACAGGTCGCGATCCGAAGGAGATATAAATAAAATAACAAAACAAAAAAAAAGTTTTACGCCTCTGCAAAAAGCAAAAATGGGTTGTTTAGGCTGGCGTAGAACAAGATGGAAGTGCAACAAGTGGTTATACTAGCTCGAATAGAAACCACGTCAACTGCGCCCACACAACACTACACCCGTCAACCGACACCACTTGCGTTACTCTCACTAAACGCCGATTACGTCATTCGCACAGACGAACAAAGTCCACAAAAATACGAAGGAGAAAAAAGTATGGCTACGTCACCACAGCTGTTTCGTAGAATCATCACAATGCCATGATAAAACCGGTATGAAAAACAAAAAAATAATAATAATAATCGTAGCGAAATACACACAAAAAAAAAATAAATGAAAAGAGGGAAAAAAATTTAAAGGAGTTTTGGTAACGCAAAAACGAGCACGTTACGGTGAACGTGAAAGAGTTTGGTCCCGCCCATGTAACGCCCCTCCTACGTATACAATCGGCTTTCACGTCAGCGCATAAAAAACAACACCCGTGGGTTTAACGTTCTCCTTTTCACGGAAACGAATGGTGGATAAGGAAAGTATCCTTTATAACAGTTTACTGTCTATGACATTTCTTAGAAATACTTTTATTTTAATAAAATTATAATACATTATTGTTGAGGATACAGTACATGTTCTTTATCTAGGCATTTTTACGCTTTACGTTTCGTAAAATGTTACCAAAACTCTAGAATATTTATTTCGTAATCGCTTACATGCAAAATTATTTCACGCGCGCTTTTCTTCACTTTTAATTCGCTTATAATTATTATCGAATAATGAAGATGAGAAATAAATCTGTAAAAAAAAACGCCTTTCGTGCAAAATTTATTAATTTATTGTTGCATCAAAATAATAAACAAGACGCGAAATGACGTCAACGGGAGCAATTATGCCAACATTATTTTTCGCGCGGACAGCCCAGGGACCGCACGCTGAGATTTCGCAGGCGCATTAACTCACTACCGAGGCAACTTTATAATATTTAATTTAACAAATAACAAAATAATTACAGTAAATGTATATTGATTGCTCTTAACCACATTTTTCTGGTGTAAATCCCTTTAATAAGCATTTAAAATCGGCAACTTACCGGTACTCAAGTACCGTAATTAAAAGTTTGACAGATGTATTTGGTAAATACCGGTACTAACTGTTTTTGCGCAAGGGCTTAAAGTCACGTGTTTACGATAGATGAATACGCTTGCAAAATTTGCATTTCCCTTAAAAAAAATATTTCGTTGCAACCAGAAGAAGTCGTTTTATGCTGATTGCTAAATCTATGTTGCGCGGCTGTGCCTAGCGTTATAATTATTAAACCGTTTTAATTATGATCTTGTTCTATAAAAACATCTGTGAATATTTAGTCCAAATTTGGAAAAACGTCATTTGTTGCCACTAAAACTACATTAAAGTCGCAATAATAATAAACATAAATCTAGATTAAAAACTTCAAATAGCAACGAAATCTTAGTAGCATAAAACCTAACAGTAGCAACAGGTTGATTTAGGACATGTTATTAGTGTAATTATGACCGATTGTTCTTTTTGGACACACATTATTAAAAAAAATTATTAAACCCCGAATGCTTCCTGTTTAGGAATGTGCGATTTATAGAAGTTAGGAAAATTATTTTTTGCAGTTTGGTGAATTTTTTTTTTTTTTTTTTTTGCTGGATAATGGGTATTCTAACGACAAAATTAGAATTTCGTGACTGCCATTTGAAATTTAATGTTGCCGGTAAGTACGAGAGCACCCCTAATACTTAAATCAGCGCGCACCATTACAATGATAGCTCCCGTAAAGATTTTGGCCTCCCCATTGTAATCCGCTAAAAGCGTTACCATCGGTCAATGGCAAAAATCCATTATTGTCAGCGCTAATTACGATTAATTATCATTTCATTTGATATAATAGCTCCAAATTATAATTCGCCCGTTTATCTCCAGCCAGTCCTTATATTATCATATTACATGACATGTAGTGAACAAAAGCGAGCATTTTTATCGATTGAAAAGCGCGTTAAAAGTAGAAAATTCCGCCGTAGAATAATAAAATGAATTTCATTCGTAAAAATAGCGTTATTACGTTGTAATAGTTCTCGCTAAAGCACGAATTAATTTCGGAAATTTTCATTTCATAATCATTTATATTAAACGACCCTCCCCCTCGCTCCATCCCTCTTTCCCGCCATCACCCCCTCCCTTTTTTATATATACAGTATAATTAGGCCAACTCAAATCCCATGTTTAATTGCTTTTCCCTAAACTACTCTCAATTCATTTTCCCTTCATCCTGTGTTTTGTATTTCGTAGTAATCAAAGTCTTTCTAGTTTTTTTTAAATTAAAATCTCGTTTTCAACTGATCTCCATTTGTTATACCATATGACTAAAACTATGTTGTACATGTTAAAAAAAAAGTAGATTTAGTTCGAAAACGTGATTTTACTAAAATAATCTTGTTTAAGTAAATTTTTAATCTTCCTTAGTAAAAACCTCTTTTGTTGTTTGCTGCCACCAAAAAGTTTTAAAGAAAAACTAAATCCCTAATTCTAGAAATTCGGAGACAACAAAATATTAATTAGTCAATGTTAAGCTATTCAATTTAATTAACTCTTTTACTTTTAATTTTCGAGAAGGATAAGTAAAATAAATGTCGATTGCAAATAATTTGTAAACAAATGTTTCCGAGCGGCAAAAAAAAAAAAAATTACAAGTACATTAGTGTGACAGTTCTCCGAAATGAATGTAAACAGGATCTAACAGCTTACAATCAATAAACGAAAAAATATATGCTGTATAATATTATACATACAGTATCTTGAGAAAAAAACTTTAAAAAAAGTATTACGTGCGACGTTTCTTAAAGTCAATTGGCTGAATGCGTAAATGAGAGCGCGTAGCTCAGGGCTATCATTTATTGGGACTGGATTTATTAATTTAGAGTCTTAAATCATAACATAGATTTAGTCTCACAATTTAATAAACTGAGATCAATGCAGTTACCGGTAGTTATTTAAATGTAGTAAAGGCAAAAAAACAAAAAAAAAAAAAAAAATAAGGAATAAATAATATCGATTTCTCAAAAAGCGTACGGTATTACAAAAACGAAATAACAATTGCCTCCATTTTGTATTGTGTTTGACTATTATTTTATAGCGATAATGTTCGCACCTTACCATAAGATTACAGACTTTCAAAATTCAAAATACTGAACGTCGCAAATTAGCATCAATTTCCCCATTCTTAGTAAACGCACTTATCTACGTCATTCAGCGATACGTAACATAACCTCGACACTCGCAACGTGAAACAAGCGTTTCATTTCCTCCGATAAGCGCTTTCACTATCACTCAATTTTACAATTGGAAATACTGTTACTGTATCACATTTTGCATTTTTGTTTCTCAACCCTATGAGGCCAAATATCTATCATTAGCGCATGCAGTTTTATTCTAGTACAGTACATGTATTTCATTGTCCCGGTCTAGTTTTATCAATTCTTCCTTTTTCAACTATAATTTTACACTAATCTCAGTTTGTTAAACACGAAGAACGAAACCAAAAATTTGTTTTTATTTTTTCAATTATTTAGTCTACCTACTTCTTTTTAAAAAAACAAAACAAACCATAGAGCTCGGTGCAAAACGAAGTTATTAGTAAAACTAGATCATCTGCTGGCAACGACTGTTGGGAAATGCAACCAAATGCATGCAATATTTATCTAGCCCCATTAAAAAAAAATTAATTTTGTAATTGAAAACACATTTTTTTT
This sequence comes from Polydesmus complanatus, assembly GCA_034692225.1. Taxonomy (NCBI): domain Eukaryota; kingdom Metazoa; phylum Arthropoda; class Diplopoda; order Polydesmida; family Polydesmidae; genus Polydesmus; species Polydesmus complanatus. The sequence goes on along the minus strand of JAQGAZ010000264.1, from coordinate 30,417 downwards.
TTGATTTGCTAAACAAAAAAAACGAAAATATTGATTTTGATAATGTAAACAAAACAAAAAAGTTGCAACTTGATAACGCAACGAGCGAAGGATGTCCAAAATGCTTTTAACAATTTCCAATGTAAACGTGATTGAAATTGCAAAACACGGTATATTTTTCTCCAATACAAAAAATAATAAAATAAAATGTTAAGTTTCTGTTTACTTAAGAAACCTTAGAAATTTTTTCGGCATTTAAAATGTTCATCAATTTTAATGCTGTAAAATAATATTCTGCGCAAAAAATATTTTCCTTAAGTACTATATTTTTATTTCTTCAAATGGCGGCAACTACAAAGTAATTGCTATTATCAAAAAATAATAATAAACTAATCGCTACAAGCGCATTCAAATGTATCATATTTGTTTTTAGCAGTAGTAAAACAACTTAATAAAACAGCTACCGGTACTGTTTTTAAGTAAGAAATATTAAAACTGCCTTATACGTGTACAATATAATCAAAACGTTTGAAAAGACTTCGTTATTTTTTTGCTTTTAAAATCAAAATATTTTTGCACACGACTTTTAATCGACTAACAAATTTTTAACTGAATTATTTTGAATAATTTCGTCTTTAAATTGGGATTTGCTCACCCATTTTATCTTAACTACAATTCGTATACGGTATTCGCATCGCCTTAAACTGAGTTTTACTTAACCGCTTCGTCTATAATCAATGCTTTCAATCATTTCAAATAAAGCGCCTTTCGCAATAACAATTTTTCCATAAGTTATAACCATCATTTCTCAAAATTTCCTCATTAACTGAGTTTTGCTTACCCACAGTATTTCGTCTTAGACCAAAATTTCAATGATTCCTTCGTAAACTGAGTTTTATTTACGAAATAAATGTATTAATTTACAAAATTGCACTTAAAGCAATCTAGTTTTAAAGAGAAAAAAAAAAAGCCGAAAAACTTATTCACTTTTAAAATTGAACGGTTAAATGAAGCAAAAGGAAGAATTACTTACAACGTTTCGTTTCTCAATCGACTCGTCTTTCCAATTAAATATCCGTTGCTACCTGTAATTGACACGTACAACCGTAACGAGCTTCGGCCGACACACACGCCTTCGTTATCGCACGTTAAACACATGAAAATCAATCTTAATACACGTCACTCGGACGAATAATTAGCCAATCATCTTTGAAAACGTTCAATCGCACAAAAACACTACGGTACGTACCGTAGCGCTCTTACAACATTGATTCAAGAATTTGGGGCTATAAGCATATTCCAAACACAATAATGTCTCCATTCAAAATGTTTTAAAAAATGCTACCTTTTATTAAGAATAAGCAAATAATTTACGCGTGTAAAGCGTCAGATTACGTTGGCATTATCCATCTTTGGATCAAGTTGAAATCCATCTTAGCATTTGTGCGTGGCTTCAAAAATGTACTTTTTTTTGCTCAAATCGTTTGATAGAACGAGATTTAAAAAACATTAAAACGAAAATGATGAGTAGATAAATAGGACTAGTGTTGAACTGGAATTAAAAAGTTAATAAAAACATGTCATATGGTCAGCGCTTAGAATCACAAAAAAATCGGAAACTGTTGAGCAATTGAGATAAGAAAAACCAATCTCTTGGTTATTACATAAATAAACAATGACATGAAATCCACTTGAAAATCAAAAAGAGGACAACACAATCTGTTTGAGCGAAGAAAAATAAAACCAATTGATCGAAGTTGATGCACCGTTTGAAAAGATAATATTAAGTTAAAAACGATCCTACCTGATGAGCAAGGCGAAGGCAGAAGGGAAAGATGCTGAGGACTAGAAACACGTCGAGATTGGCCCATTTATCAAGATCCGGTCATTCTTCCGTTCCTCTCACATTTATCGAAGACACCTCTACAAAAAAAGAAAAAAAAATTATTACAATAATTACTAAACAAATTCATGTGATATTTATTCTTTCATTTTTAATCTTAAATAAATATATGTTTGAGCAAGGTGCGACACAAAATCCCAACAACCATAACCCACTTCGGGTTACAACCAATCAAATTTTTATCAAATGTGAATACATTTCCACAAACAATATTTAAATAAAACGAGAATGCGCTTGCAAACACTCCGAAACTATTTTTCAAAATGATTTCGGCATTTCTAAACGCGAAGCGCACATACATTCGTCCGTTTTTTCCTGTAATCTCTATTTTTGGTAGCCTAATCACAAAGTAGATTTAGACACAAAGAACAAAATAAGGTCAGAATAAAACTAAATCTTCTGGTGACAAGGATGATCTTTAAATTCGATTACATTACACGCACACCTACTGCTGTAGCATTTAATTTTTAGTCCGCGAACCGGAAGATCAAAATACCCCAGCACATGATTGTAGAAATCGAATTACGCGTGTTGTTTTCTCCTTTCTTGTTTGAATTAACTTCTGTCCAACGTTATGTTTAAACAGCGTTCTCTACTTCGAACCAATCTGCAGAAAAACAATTGGATCGACTCCAAAAAAGGACATCAATAATTTCCGCGTTAAACAGGAGTCGCTTAAATTAAAACCCGTTTACTGCGAACTTCTCCCTAATCCCCAGAAGCAACGACATTATACCCTCCTCGGTAAACTCACATTGTTACATGATCAATCTTCTAGCCGATGTTTACATTATTTTAGTAACAAAAGTATTTCAGTAACATTGAAAAGCATTCTTGCAGCTCCACCAACATTAAATTATAATGAACTTCAACTAAGAACAATTCCTCATACTGTACTTTACATTAAACTTTTTTTTTATAATATGCTAGAAATTAAAAATACAGCCGTGCGATGAGTACTCATTTTAATTGGAATACGATATTAAATTTAACTTAGTTTCAAATTGCTTTTGATTTTATATTTCGCATTTGAAAATACTGTAGGCCTACTTAAGCTACTTTGTATTTCTAATACATGCACCGGTGTGTAATTTAATATGAGAGAAGTACACAAATAAACATACTGTAATTATGACTTTTACAAAATAAGTTAATGTAATGACTGAAAAGCATCTTTAATTATGGAATTATTTTTCAACATACTATCGCGTTAACTAAAAATTTCGCACCAGTACTTTCAAGCGTAACTCCTAAACAATTTCGGGGTACATGTACCGAGTATTGATGATTTCTTACTACTGAGTACAGTAAATGTTCGCTGTGCTAAAAAAAATCAACATGAATCCTGGCCCTCGAGGCTCTCTACTGGAAACAACAGAATTACTACCGGTAATTAAAAAAATGGGCATACCGTAGAATATACTGTATTGTTAAGTTAAATAAAAAAAATTCTCAAAAAAGCCGAAATAATAACGAGAATGAAATAGCAAAATACTGTACTACTCTAAAGAGCGTAATAAGATTATTTTAAATTAACGAATATTTTTCCACTACAGCGAACTTTGAAGAACGACGAAGTTCTTAATACAGATTTTCGCGTCTCGACAGATTTTCAGTTTATCAAAATTATCAGTACATGTACATGTACAACGAACATCTAAGTACGTTATTACGAAATTTTCATTAAAATGAACATCCTAATCGCACGAACTTCGCAGGATAACGAAATTACGCCCGTATCGCGAGCTTATTCCCCAAGTAGGCTACGCCGTAGTTTCATTAACAATATTGGACAAACAATTGTACGGGGAAACAATAATATTGTTTGTTCAAAAAGCAATCGGCAGTAAGCTGCGTTCATGTGACGAGGTAGTTGTAGCACTTCCGGTAGCAATCTATTCCTCGGAGATGTTTCACAATTTGGCGTTTTAGACGCCTGAACCGAGCTCATATTTTGGGCTTTCGCTGATTTGGCCGGTCACCAAACACACTTCGATCGTCAAACGAAAATCTCAATTAAAAAAACAGCAAAAATAATACATTAAATTTATTACCTTTTTACGCGCACTGTTTGGTCCGTAAATTGGCGGGAACGAGTTACTTATGTTGCGATACATTGTGATGAGAGGCAGCAGCATTGTGAAAAACAAAATTTACGAGATAATAAGTTTTATGTACATTTCCCGCCAATCGCCGCCATCGCTTAGCAGGCATAATTTATCAAAAACGGCTTAAAACGAAATAATTATCGGAACCGTTGCTGCTCGTGACGCCACCCCACCAAAATTTCCGTGACGTCGTCGAGACGCCGGGGAGAGAGAAGCGTGAAAAGGGAAGTGGGGGGAATTGGAAGCGCTTCGGATTCCCAGAAATCCTCCACGCGCCTGCGCACAACGCCGGGAGTAAATCTTCACCCATCAACTGTGTCTTTCTAACTAATTGAAGAAGCAAAATAGGGCTGTGATTTACATATCTAATTTTCTTTCAAGGATTTAATTTAATAACCCTTCCTCCTACTCCTAAGCTTCTCCCCTTAGCCCTGTCATCGTCTGCTAAGCAACGTCTCAACTGCTTTAAATTTCATCGATTACCTACATCTCATACATTTAAGAGTCAGTTACAATCGAATAGTCCAAAAAGTTACCCTAGATTTTGGAAAACATTGTACCTCAACTAGGGTGTGGATTCACAAAATAAAAAACATTTGCTCTTTTTTAATCCGCATTATTAAAAAGCACACCTTCTTTTTCCATTTAAATCACAAGCTAATCACCAGCTCAGGATCGTTGTCGAAACTTATAAGTCCAGAACCTCACCGAAAAACTATATACTGTACATGTAGGCCTACATCATGTAATGTACATGCACACTACAGACTTGCCGTAGTATACAATATCGGTATGATAAAATTAAATATTCTTGTTGCAACACTTTAGTCTTTAACCCAGATTAGCTCAATGTAAGTCAGGATATTTTATTCAGCACTGATGCTCAATTTTGAAAAGTTTTCATTTTAACAATAATTTCACCATCAAAGATATAAAATTCCCTCGCAAACGGTGATTTACTTAAAAATCTAGAAAACCAATAGTTTCATCCTCTTCCATCCGCTTTAGTACGTACTTCCTCCTTATTTATTTAAAACTTTAGAAATTTCGATCTAGCTGTTTAAAAATTTAAAAATTCGCAAACAAATCTGCTAGGTATTCAGACTGCCTTATACGGAACTTCCTATTTCTCCTCCACACAATACAACGTTCAGTACATTTTTTTTTCTTTTTTTTTTTTTTTTCGTAAAAAACCAGGACGGTACTTAAAGATTAAAAGGCAATTTCAATCTGTCAGTCAACGTTGAAACTCACGTGACGTGTTGAATCAACGATCGGTTTCGCTTTCGATACATTATCAGTATCAAACTGAATAGGCGTGGCCAAACATATTACTCCATCATCTTTTTCCTCCACGTCCAAATGAATCAGCTGTTTTATCTGCACAAAAGCTTTGACTATTAGCGTCGTTTCCGGATGGATAGCTCTCTATCTCAATCTTGGGTTATTCAACGTTCATCGCTAGGGAAATCCTCATTGACCGAAACGTTTGAGAATTTGTTAAAAAGGAAGAACTAGCCTTTATCTAAATTTAACAACGAGTTTAAAAAAAAAAAAAAAAAAAAAAAAAAAAAAAACAACCACGAGATAAAGAGTCTGGTTGTGTGTACGTTACATGTAATTCAATAGGCTTTAAACAAGTTGTAAAAGCTTATTTAATATCGTCAAGTACGGCTGCCTTAACAGCTGTTTCCATCTCATTGAATTCAACGAACGAAAGCGAGAAAAGCCGCCGCGTTAGCTGCGGTCAGAGCACCGACACACGTCTTCTGCCAAAAAAAAAAACAAAAAATAAAATAAAGAAAAATCCACCGTCGTCGTTGCCATCGATCGGTAAGGGTCATCGACGTCATAAGAACCTGCTTGACAAACCGTACGGGAGATTCGCAAGCTCACGGTGTGCTCATTTGCATTAAGTGTTCAGAGAAATATTTATCCCAAATTCCTTGAACCTCACCTTGAAAGGCGTCATAAATACGCATGCGCCAAACGTATAGAATTAGCATAAACCAGCCATTTCAATGCCCATTTACACGTTCAATTGAGATAGCACAAAAACTAGCGTGACATACATTTTGCGCAAACCTCTTGAATTGCAGTAATAAGGTACGCGTTCAATGGATTTTGCGCAGGTCAAAAATACTCTGCTTTCTACGCTGATAACGCACTTCAGAAGTTCAGAAACACCGCTAGAAACAAGTAGGCTACACAATACTTTCTTTGCAATCTTTTCTTAGTTGAAAATTACCGTATAAGTACTGTAGAGTTATTCTTTACTGAAAGTTTTCATGGCAACAAAAAAAGATTTTAATTAATAAAATTTAAAAAAAAAAACACCCGATGTTTTGCAACAAAATTAATAATTAAATGAGTTAAGGAGTGCGCAGATCCACATGACATGTATTTTAGGATTTTGCTTGTTTTTATTTATTTTTTAAATCTGTTTCTGAAAGCCTATCCGCCGCAACATAGATTTCGACACATGTACACCGTGTCCACAAAAAACGTGCACCCAACTGCATTCTAATGCAATCCTTTTAATAATCTAAATATTTTAATGCCGCATAAAAAAAAGCTACTTTAAGGACTTTTTTTAAAGATTGAATTGTTCCATTCTGTGTTTAAAATATTCTCTCCCGACCTCAGCACAAGCATCAAAAAACATCGTACACACTCAGTATGCGCTGCACTGACTCCAGCTTAGTCTCAAGATTATATCAATATTTTATTATACTGTATTTAAATTAAGAAGACTATAAAATATGGAGTGTGACGCAAGAAAAAGTTTACAAGATAAATAAACGAGAGGTAAAAGCGAAGGTATGCAGGGAGCAGAGACAAGTTCGATGAAGCTATATAACGGGATTTTCCAATAGGAGGCCCATGGGCTTGTATTAAATTTGGTTTTGGGTGTATCACATTGTCCCCAAATAAAAGAGCATGGGCTTCTATTTGGAAAATAAAACCAAATACAAGTCCATGGGTTTGTATTTAGCCGTCTGAAAGTAAAGTTTGAATGAAGGACAAAATAATGCCAATTATTCAATCTGATGAATTTTATTAGAGTGCTCATTAATTTCTAATTCCACGTCTACAGGTACTTTATATTTTGTAAGATGAAATCATAAGTGGTACGGTAGGCTGTTGATAAAAACATTTACATGTATTACCGGTGTGGTGCAGTTAACTCACTAATACTTTTTTTTAAAGCTATATTCGGCGTCAAAAAGTCATATGAAATGTTAATCCTGAACGGTGCCTTACAGCATTCAATTTTGTCCCCAAATAAAAGCCCATGGGCTTCTACTTGGAAACTAAAACTAAATAGAAATCCAGATATATTTGGGTGGGCCTCTTATCGGAAAATCCCGGGTAGTATCAACGTTTATTATGCAAGAGGTACTGTATAGTGAGTAAGTATAATGCCAGTTTAGCTGCCTGTGTTGAGGCCGAAGGAGAATACAGTACCGGTACAGTATTTTAAACATAGAATAGAACAATAATTCAATGTTATAAAAAAGTTAAAATAAAATTAATGATAGATTTTGCCACGAATATTTTATCAATTTAAAAAACTGTATCGAGTACGTCGGAATGTAACTTTCGCACTTTTTCTCGTATTTTTAATATCCATAGAAGAAGGGTAGGGGAAAACAAAATGAATCCCACACAAATTAAATAAACACAAAATTCATCTCGGAGGACAAAAGCGCTGGAAGTCCAAGTCGCCATCCATCATATGTAAAATAAATTAGAAAGTAGCGTGTTTAGTAGAGTGTGACGCACGCGCACGGTATTAATCACTATACGGCGCCTACGTTAAAGAGTAAAAAAAAAATAAAAAAATAAAGCAAGCAAAGATGGCGGTGAAAAGCGCGCAAATATTGAGGTTACGACTGCTGCTGCTGCAAAATAACTCGCAATATCGATCTGAAAAGAGCAAATTTGGTACAAAATCAAAGCTCGCGCGACCTTATCATTGCGTTAGGCCTATTTCACGTTTTGGCGTCAATCCAAAAAATACGTAGAAATAAAATAATATAAAAATAAAAATAAAAAAAAAAGAGAAAGAAAAAAAATCTATATACCGGTACTGTATTAAAAAAAATAAAAACAAAAAAAAAAAAAAATTGGTGATGTTACGGCTCATTGGTTCCACTATAGCGGGAGGGAAACGTAAAAAAAAAAAAAAAGAGACACCATCAATCTTTTGATCGCTGAGTTAAATTACCTTTCAACTTAGATCGTCTGCTACTTCATCAGCGACGATATATCGCAGCGCCGCCTCGCGGTTTCCAGTATAATTCATCTATGAATGGAACGCGGTGAAGATCGATTACAAAAATCTCATCTAATATTTACAATTTAATTCCTATTGACTGCGTCACACACCTCAACCTAGCGTCTGATATCATTACACGATCATTTTCATCTTTTACGGCAATTTTTTTTTTTTTTTCTATTCTTTTTTTTTTTCTTCTTCTTTCTATCAACACATTATTCCACTTTTATTTCAATTGCTTTTCCTTCACTTTAATCGATTAGCCCGCGCGTTGCGACGTAAACATTAAATTACGTGCGTGTTCGACGTAAAAATACTACAGTTGGCGCCATTTCATCTCTTCAAATGTCAAAACGCGATCATCAAATTCACCACTCTCCACGCTCACCCACCTCACTTGCTAGCTTTTAGCCTTCGCTAATAATTATACAGGGTGGGGGTAACTATGAAAACGCCACAAATGACCTTTTCAACAAAAATATAGTTTGAGATTTAAATGAATGTAATTTTTATACGAAAAAATAATAATAAAAGCTACTGCGTATCATCTAATAAATTATAGCAAAATAAAAAAAAGATCCTTTCGAAAATAAAATAGAAAATTTTGTCTATAACAATAAATCGTCAGCCGGTCAACTTGGCCCGAAGAATAAAGCACCAAGTGAATTGCAGTAAAAATAAATTTTCGTTCAAAGTACTGTACAGGTTTTACAAAATAATATTATAATGTGTGGAATCTCTTTTTTAAAATACCCGCTAATAGTGCGATTTTTGCCCGTTCTTTGAACATCACCATTGGAGCATGTGTTAAAAAAATACTGCTTAAAGTGCGACCATATTTTGGTTCCCAGAGATTTAAAGTCCGTTTATAGTGCTCTCCATTGAAAGAGACTTAAAATGGGTGGTCACGGCCTTATACGAGTAGTAGAGGTGATCCGCTATTAAAAGTGAAATTAACATGGGAAAATCGGAGAGACGTATTTGAGGTAGTCTCGAAACGAAAGTAGTCTCCGGTAGAGGTTTTGCAGTATTTCACACAAATTTCTTCCAAAATTATTAAAATCTTGATTAAAATTTAGTTTAAATTGCAGTAAAAGTAGTCTAAATGGGTGACTCCCATTTTGGGTATACTGTACAAACACATGCAGGCAGTGGCGGATTAAGCAGTTTTGGGGCCTTAGGCAAAAATATTTTTCGGGGCCCTAGTGCCGTAGCGAGGGTATATTTTTAGGTATATTGCGCCCTGATGCAATAATAAATTTTTCGGCTCCCCTCTAAAAAAAATACCTGTATGTTATATAATAAAAAAAAGCGCCGAGTTTGCGAGGCGCAAAATTTTTTGGAGGAAAAGGACAAATTTAAGCTCCATTTGAAAGGAAAAAAAAAAGATTGTTATCAAATTGTTTGAATTTTGGAGGGTTATTTGTGCCCCGCCCCCTTTAAAGAAGCGCCGAGCTTGCGAGGCGCAAAATTTTTATGAGAAAAAGACAAATTTTGGCCATTTAGACAAAACAATGCCACAGTCTGCTTTAAATTATATAATAAGAAAATTTACAACGCGCCGAGCTTGCGAGGCGCGAAAATTTTTAATAAAATTAAGAAGATTTTCCTATTTTTGGGTAAAACCGGGCCCCTCAAAAAAGCGGGCCCAAGGCATTTGCCTTGTTTGCCTGTTGGATGGTCCGGCGGTGCATGCAGGGATAACTTTCGAGCTCTCGGAATTTCCTATTATCTTTTTAAATTTGAGTTAAGTTGGTTAGAATGAAGGAGCAAAAATTAAACCAACAGTAACAACAAGTAATAAAAAAAAATAGAAAAAAAAAATAACACACAATCAACTTTCATTAAATAAAGTGATCGGAAAAAATTGAGCACAAAGTAATCTTTACAAAAATTTTGTAAAAGATAGTTGGAAGCCATCTTAATTTGATTGACAAAAGCAGCATTTCAGATAATGGTTTCCAAATTGTTAAACTCCCTCCTTCCCTCCCCCAAGCATGTAGATGGCGGGATTAGAACGCGTATAATCTTTGATTTCGCATTCATCCTTCTCCGACGGCGTTATCGATTTATTGAGTTTCTTTCTCCATTTTACGATTTTTTTTTTTTTTTTTTTTGTGTGTTGCGCGGCGCACAAATTGAATGGCGTCTAAGACAAGCCTGCCCTGTCGCCACTGATTGAAAGTATCAGTACGTCCCGACGTATGTCCACCTCCTCTCCCTCTCCTTTACGCTATAAACGCTTATTATCTTTTATATGTGTGAAAATTAAATCTTGTTATATATGCGCCGAGATAAAAGTTTTTCGAGAAAACGCTTACAAAAGCCTTTATGGCGTCGGAAATGCAAAACGCGCATGCGCGAGCAGTTAAACCACCGTTCTAAGCTTTAGTCAAATAAAAGATAAAATATGAAAATATTATTTTCTTAATACAGTACCGGCGCGCAGTCTCCACTCGAGATAATGTAATAAAATAGATAATTTACATGTAACGAGAAAATAATTATTATGTGTGATGGAATTTATTAACCGGATAATTATCTCATAAGATTTTTCCACTAGAGGCCAGCCATTAATACTTTCCTAGTGGCATGTACATGCAAAACGATGTGGTAATTTATACATTTAATGCCAAAATGGTTCCGCTTACTGAATGTTTTCATTCAAAATAATACAAATCTTTAAAAAAAAAAATCCCATTAAAAATGTCAATATTAAGTTATTCAATTCATTTAAAAACAATTCATTTATTACACGAACAATCGGGTTTTCATAGCCAAACCAAACTTCCTTTCAAACGTTGAATTTCAATTTTATTTTATTTATTTATTTATTTTTCTTCAGAAAATAAGGAAAAAGAGAGACAGATTGAAATTGGAAGTGTATAAAAAACGCGTAAATCCCTGACGACACGAAAAGCGTTAATATCGACAACGAGCCATCAACGTCTGCTCTTTCAACAAAAACAACAACATAATAATTGAAACGAAGCTTACAAAATGCCAACAGCCAAAAAGTCAATTGTCTCTTTAAAAAAACAAAGCGAGAGAGAAAATAAACGAAAACCTTTGACGAGAGAGAGAGAGAGAAAAAAAAAAAAAAGAATCTACAGTAGTTTTGAGCGAAATCCCAACGCAATTTGAGCTTCGGACAGGAAAAAGGAAGTGGTGCGGGGGCTAAGGGTAGGCCTGGGCATCGGATAGCATCATTCGACACCGCTACTACTACACTCTTGCTCGTCTTTTTCTTCATCAAATAAAATGACTATTTCACGTCATAAGAAAATGTTTCAATAACAGAACAACGTCCATTAATTCAACCCAAATACTTTTTCCATTTTTTTTTGTTTCCCTCGTACTTTACTTTTTCTTCAGCGCCTGAATAGCACTTAAGAGTAGCGTTTCATGTTCGAGCGAATTTTTGTCCGTCAATTTCATCTTGTAAAACGCCCTTCAACTCCATTTTCAAAGTCTATATAATTGTATTTTATTACTAGGGAGAGGCTACTCGTTGCCCGGGAACAGTATTTATCGGCAAACGATATCTTTTTCAGACGAGCGATGATACTTTCATCACAAACTTCGTACGGTATTCTTACAAAAACTTTAACATTTTTTTTCTTCAGCATTTCGAGACAATTATCATCAATTTAATATTTTAAAATCTTTTATCACAAAATCAAAATGCGCAATATCACAAGTATGCATTAACATTATTATTGTCATTTGAATACTGAATTTAAAGCCACATAAAACTCGCTTCAGAAATGTAAAATAACAGCGTTACAGTATCTGTACTTGACATTGGTAAAATCAAAAAAGTGTTTAGGATTGATAAATACAAAGTTTAAGTACTGCGAAACACATTTTAAATACCGCAGAAGTTTTTTTAAATGTAAGATTAAACAGCTCGTACATGTAAATGTACTAGGAACTTAAAATGAATTTACGAGTGAAACTACAGTGTGTTAAACGACTTCATTGAAGACAAATGAACCACACAAGTTCAACGAAATTCCAAAATCAATTGCAGTACGAGAAAATTTCTCCAAAAATCATATAAGCTTATTAATGATTTAAAATTAAGAATCACAGCTGCTGTTAGACAAATTGTTGAAAAAATGTTGCAGCCTACATGGAATATCGACTAGCTGTTTTGTGGATCACAAATGGTGGCATACACATACAAACATTGTGGTTTCAGTTTTAATGTTTGCTGCGTTGTTTAGTTATTAAATAATTATTGTTACCCTGATTGTTACGTGTAGGCCTACTAGCACTAGAGCATAAACGACTTAAAAAAATGGGGAAAAAACCCAACTTTTTTATTATTTATTTATCCCTTTCTGAGTAACATAGCGCAAAAATGGAATCTTTGCACTTGTTGGTTAATTTTAATAACAAATTATCTCGGAAAATACCGGTAGTTCCCTGTCTGGAGTCTTTCATTGCACTGCAAGTTTTTTCAGCAGATTATAGAATATAATCACTAAAAGCACTTGATTACAATAGTTGCCGATTTGCATAAAAACCCCATTCAAAAAAATCATTAAAATTGCGCATGGCCATAAATAACAAAAATGGTATAAAATTCTTCAAAATAGAAAAAAGAAAAAAAAATTAAACTAAAAAAATCCTTGAACTTCGTTGTAATAATTTAATAACGTCATAGAAATGGGCGAGTAAAAAATGGCCTAAACGCTGCGCTGCTCACAACGCCTTTTCTTCCTGCTTACTTTTTTTTTTTTTTTTACTAATGTTCTACGCGTTGTTTTGCAAATGTTTCGTCTAAAGAGTTATGAGCGAGATAACAGCAAATCGACATAAAATACGAGTAAAAACGTAAAAAAGTCAATTCTTTACCGCAACCGAAATGAGTTAAAAAACCAAGCAAATTTCATAAACAAAAACCCTACACACACTGCAATTTGTAATACCGGTACTGTACATTAATAATTATCAACACACGAAAGGAGCTGAAAACCACGTGACATCCTGCGCTTTCATTTTTCATTTTTACCAAAACAACGGATTTCACTTTCAGCTACATTCTCACACTAACATCTTAGAACCGGCCACGTCATACAAACCCGGATTACGAAGTCAGCAAAAATAAAAGATAAATAATAATGCTAATCCCGTTTTCGAACTACAGTACATTGTACACTCAACCATCCACTTGCGAGAGCGCTGGGTTTGCGCTTTCACAAGGTACCGGTACCTATTTTTTCCTGGTATATATTTTGCTGCCAACCAACAATCTAATTTTATGTAATCCTCGTTTTACGCTGATTTGTTTATTAAACCACATGACTAATCTCAGTTTGTTAAACTGCGTTAACAACTATGTTGTTGACAGAACCGGCTCAACCGTAGGGGCAAGCAAACTATGCTCGCCAAATACAGCGCAGACTTTAGAGGGGCTTAATTGAGCCATTTAACAAAACCACTTTCTAGAACTAGATCAAACTTAAACCATTTAAAAGTGAGCCCACAATTTCACAATCATTTCAACTGTCTTTTCCTTCAAACTCTTTGTGGTAGTCAACCCATAGAGCTGCCACGTGATATTATAACAAATCGAATAAAGCGTAAAACAAGAGTTATATCAAACTAAATATTCCCCTGGAAACGAACAATGTTTAACAATGCAGATGTTAACCCTTTTAAATTGTCCTGCAATTATTGTCTATTTTTCGTCTTTCCCGAAATAGCGCTGATGGAATGAAGCGGTGGGCGAGAGGGCCATAAAGCGGGAGAGCGATAGTGCAGCACGTGCGCGGAAGTGTTGCCAACTATTTTACGCTACTATTCCCCAGCAGCAATAATACACCAACAAAATGCGCAACTACCTTTTTTTTTCATAATACCATACATATTATTCAATTTGCGGATCAAATTAAATTAGCGGTTATTAAAAATTAAAGAAAGCGAACGAGGCGACTGCTAACGGCAGACGAATCAAAAACTCTTTCACGCTAGACCTAGTTTCGAGTCTAACATCAAATGAACACGCTTCCGGTTCGAGAAAGAAATTATTTATTTCAAGTCGGAAACGAGACATTTCAATCTTTGAGAATGAGAAAAAAAAAAAAAAGCAGTGATCAAAAGTTAACAATGTCAAAACAAACAATTTAATTAAACTGAAATCGCGGATAAAGGGTAGGTCATAGTCACCATCATGTCATCTCTTCATAAGGAAGTTTGACAAAAAAAAAGCTTCAAGTCAGAATATTTTTATAACGAAAGTTGATAAAATTTCGTCGTGCACAATGAAAACCCATCACAACGAAAATCAAATAAAATTTGCTTCTAACTCGTTGAGACTTACTGATAAAACTAAAATATAATTTAATTTTGCTAGAAACACATCTGTCTGAACTTTCTCAATATAACGAAGTTTTTTTTAAATTGTTAGAAAATCAAATCAATTGCTCGCTTTTCCAACGATGTTACTTATCTACAGTTAACCCTGCTCATGTAAAATCAATTTGCTATACCGTAACGCAGATAATTTCAGTTTTCTCGAGGAAAACAAAATAATCGGTAAAACATAATTTCAACGAGATAAAAATCCAAATAAATTCCAAATAATTTGTTGATTATGAAATTTTTTTTAAAAATTTTTCTTTTTCACTGGCTATCGCTCTCAACTTCGCTATACATGTAGCCTACTCTACAGCTTTGACCACTACAAAAATAAGTGACTAACATTTAATTAAAGTTATTCAAACATAAAATAGCAATAATTTCACTTGTGCTTTTAAATTTTTTTTTTTTTAAATATTTTTATATCACTTTGAAGTCACAACACAGAAAAATGAAGTGTTTAACAAATTGAGATCCCCCGAAAAATAAGACTGTGTTTTTTGTTATCTTTGCGTACAATTTTTTTCCTTTTTTTTGCTGCTTAAATATTTTTCATCTAAGAAAACAAAAATCCGAACTCACCTGCGATAATAAATAAATAATAATAAAAAAAAAATTAAAAAAAAACATTTTCGTGTCCACTCGAGCACGTTCTATCCAAGTTGGCGATGTCGCGTGTGTCGTGTTGAAGGGACCTTACGTAATGCTAGAGGAACACTTAACTTCAGTCGAAGCTTAAGTGGATTTACAAACGCAAACAAGAACAAAAGAGACAAAAAAAACAACAATACAAAGCCTGGGCTGAGGTTGGAAATAGCACGAGAGCGAATTAAGAAAACGCCGATGAAGAGCGAGAGAAGCGCCAAATGATCCGACGCACGTGGATCATCTGTCAGGGGCGTGGTTCCGCCCGTCAAACCTTGCCACCCACAGCGGCGGGTGACGTCAGAAGGTGAGGCCTAGGTATCGGTGGTTAAGCTATCTCAAAACGGCAAAGAAAAAGACGCCGAGTGGAAACACGGCATCAATCGATTTCTTTTCAAACGTCGTATCAAACGCGTTTAGGTAAATAAATAGCGCCAACACATCTCCTTTATTTATCTATTCCTTCCCCCCCCCCCCCCCCCCACGACCCACCTCACTGGCGGGGTGACGAGAGACTGCGTGTTACCCGCTTCACCCCTTCATGGTTTCATTCTTTATTACCGAATATTATTACATTTCGTTGCCACCCACTGATCAAATTTTACTTAATTTCCGTTTTACACTTCTCTCACATTTTCTAATCATGGGACTAAAACCATGTTTGCGGTCACCAACAAGAAAAATTTTAAATAACAATTTAAAAAAAGCAGACAAATTTTGACGCATGTGTATGTATGCTACGTACACTTTTGTTATGGAGTAAAGATGCAAAAAAAGACCGGAATTTGTAATTCGGCGCATGTGCGTACTTCCTTTATATACCGATATATATACAAAAAAATACTGCAGTAGCTTATAAGTTTTAATCTTGAAAAAAGTTTTATTAAAGCTTGCTTGAAAAATTTTAGGCTCTTATTCGCTCTATCGCACAGACCGATTTTGAGCCGACCGTAATCCGTTATGATAATATTGCAGCACCACCTCGGTTTGTAATAATACAATCAAAATTTAAATCGAAATACAGTATAATTATTTAAATAAAAAAATGTACCTATTTAATTAACATCTTAATAATTATTAAAAGATGTTACAGGTTTTGAGTTATAAAAAAAGCGCACAAGTTTCAAAGCTAAGCACAGTTACTTGATATGGCTAAAAATCAGAAATCGGTCTGTGCGATTATGCGATAGATCCAACAAAACCCAAGTTTTATTCTCGTTCAGTAATAAAACATTTTTTGTCACCAAAACCTTAAACCAGCCGCTTAATCTAAATTTAAAACACAGTGATGTAGATTAATGTTTCCTCTATAGAAATCCGATGTCAAAACTTTCGCACACATTTTCTCTCCATAAACAAAACTGCAATGATAAATTCACCCTTCTTCAATAAAAAAAAAAATAATAATAATAAAATACCTCAAACCTAATTATCGAGTAAAGTGAATGTTACGTCGTTCGATTTCCACGCACGCGCAATACATCTCCGTCATAAGAGCAAAAATTTATTCCGAGACAAAAACGGCAGTGAAATAGTCCGTGGGGAGTGATGATTGGGAGAGAGAAGATAAATGTCATTCGCCATTGTAAACGTACGAGGGAGGGAATGGATGAAGGGAAGAAAGGAGTTGAAAGGTTGGGGGTGGGAAGGGAGGGGGTGGGTAGAGGCCATTGTTTTCATAACGTAACAAACACGACAAAAACAACAACAAGAAAAAGTGAAATAAATCCCAGCGGTCCGACTCAGCTCCGCCTTCCCCCCCCCCCCCCTCCTTCACGACCCCTCCCCATACCTCCACCCCCCCACCGATAAAACGCCGAAACAGCGATTTTTATATCCCCCGCATCCAAATAAAGAAAACATAAAAGGAAATGAAACGTTGATGCAGATACGCTGAGTTAGCGCCCCATAAACCGTATGTCTGTCTGACAACACTGCCGACAAACACGACTACTTTGGGGTGATTAGCAACACGGATCAAACACGTGCGCGAGAAGGAAGACAGCGCGTGCTTACAAACTCGTCTAGTCACTAGTGCACTCACAGACGTCGTTAGAAACAATTTCTTTTTTTTTTTTTTTTTTTATTAGACAAAAAATATCTTATCTGAAAAAAAGCTTCGAAATAAACACGTCTCATATTGTAACAAAATACCTTTCTTAAAGAAAATGCTAGACGAAAAAAAAAAAAATTTAGTTTAAAAGGTGGAATTACGATAAAACCGAATTTTCCAAATACAGTAATAATAAAGAATAATAAAGCATACAAATTAAGACACAAAATTAAAAATCACCATGAACAAATTAATGAAATGTAAACCAATTAAGAAACGTAGCAAAAAATTAAGTTTATAATTTTTTAGAATTCAAATAAAAATAATAAAAAGTGATAGAACAAACTCTAAAGAATAAAAAAATGCAGACTCCAAACTCCCTAAAATCGAAGTTAAAAGATGCCCAAATCAATAAGATATATACAATAAAAAAAAAGTAATTTTAAAGTAGAAAATACTATATTTTCAAATAGCAAAAATGTCCTTAAACAAGTCCCTAAAATTCGCATTTATATCCTAAATGAAACTTCTCTAAAAAAAATCATGAGTTTAATGCAGTACCGGTAAGCTATAAGTCTCAAAAAAACAAAGTATGATCAAAATTAATTCCTATAGCAATCAATTATAAATTTTACAACTCAAAACCTTTTCAATAAATTTGAATTTACATTGAGGACATGATTGCCTTCGTTTAATATTTTCTCGGAAAGTTATTTTATCATTTTTTTTTTTCTTTTCCTAATGATGATTTGGCCGCTACTTGACACACAGAAAATTAATAGAAACAGCTTATCAAATTTCCTATCAACCTTGTGCATAAACAGTACATTTCACGTTAACGAAATTCCAATATCACTACGAAAGGAAAAAAAAAAAAAAGTTTCGCGCACCCCTAGAGATTCGTAAAAGCGACCTGTTCATCCAGCAAAATAAAACACTTGTAGTGGATCCCTTAGCCAACCGGAAGTAGGAATGATAAAGTTGGAGTCGTGGCGGAAAAAATCGATAGCGATGGAACTGACTGTAATAATATTATTCGCGTTTGAAGAGCGAAATGTTTCCATATCTGCACGCGCATAATCACCCCACCCAACGCCCAGCTTCCCATTCGTCCGATAAGGACTAACGACTGCAGCGCCACCGAACAACGCAACCAAAGCTATTTTCATAACGATAACGCCATCAGCTGAGAGAGAAAAACACGCCGTGAAAACTCCATCGAACCACCACAATCGCCTTTTCAATAGTTTCGCAATTCAAAATAATAAAAAAAAGTTGCTAATAATCTACCACAAAAATAATAATAACAATAATAAAAACAGAATTTTCCAATATATTCGAAACACTGCCTCCCAACCTTTCTTTCGCCCCGGCACACTGCTACATGTACATGTTAATTTGTTGCCAGTAGGCTCAGCGAGATAACAATAATTTCTAAATTAAAATTTAGTAAAACCACTTTTTATTCCCAAAAACTTAAATGAGTTTTAATAAAAAGTGAGCAGGACCACGAGTCATTTTTCAAAAGATTTGAGCATTTTTAAAACGCCGCGGCATACATCTTTTTTCATCTCTTTTTCAACTTTTTGCTAGTCACAACATAAATTACTTAATCAAACTGAAGTCAGTATAAAACAGGATTTACATAAACCTACATACCGTACGTTTCTAACACATGTGTCTGGCAACACATAGTTTGGGAACACTTTTCTAACCCGTACTGCATGTTACTTGCTAAAGTGCATGCACGATGAAATTAATGCAGAAAAACTAGCTTGAATGGAATGAGAATTTAATTATGGCCAAAAAAACCTCCAAACTTTTCTTTTTTGAATACGGTGACAAAATTAATTATTGACTTCAACAAAAAATTTGAAACTTGGAAATACGCCCAGACCTGGCTATTATAGATATGTTCCCGAAAAAATATAACGCACTTCGAAATGATGCAAAGTAAATAAGTCTGCTTTAGAAAAGCATATAAATCATAAAGATACGTTACCGGACTACCATTTTCTACCAGTAGACATCTTATTTTTACTCATAAATATAGTCTAAAAAATTGTAAATATTAGTAGGAATGTTGGGAGCACAAAAAAAAAGATTTTTTCCCCCCTATGTTTATAAAAGTCTTAAAAACAATAATAAATTATTTTTTCCTAAAGAAAACAACCCGCAAATAATTATGCAATTTTAAAAGTTTGACGATGCAAAGCGAAGACCAGTGATAATTTGGTTAAGCAAATTGATGCAAAACGAGATCTGAGCAAAAAAAAAAAAAAAAAATTTACCTCAAAATCCCGTCTAAAAATTTGTAAATTGATTGAAAAAATTATAACATTTTCCCACTCATCAATCAAAAAATTTACTAAAGCACAAAAATAAATAAATAATACGAAGTAAAATTCATGTCAAAATACTTATATTTTGACAAAATATTATTATTGTTGACGGCATGAAAACATCGCTCATCGATTAATCACCAGGTGGTGCTGACAACGTAAAAAAAATAATAAAAAAATAAAACCTTGCACTTTCCACCAAAAAAAAAAATTTATCTATTTCTGGGATAAAAACTTCGAAAAATTAATATGCTGAGAAAGCTGTAAATTTTAATCTACTTACATGTACCTTCACCTCAACACTCGCCGCAATAATGTTTCTATTTTGATCGAACGCGATGACGTCACCGAATATTCAAATCAATTTTTTTTTTCCCCTTCAATAATTTAATTTTTTTTTTTTTTGATCAACGGATAAAAAAAAATAATAACATAAGCTACATAATAAATAATGCATTATTAACCTACCTTCAATATGATATTTTTTTGCTTAATAATTTACAGGTATAAAGTGAAGGGAATGTAAATGACAGCAGCAACAGCAGCAGTAGCGAAGGTATGCGCAGCAGCGCCCTCAGTGTCCGACACCAGCAGTAGCATCAAAGCGGAATGCGCTAAAAAAAATGCATCTCTTCCAACTGCATGATTGTGTCAAGAATGATGTGAATAATGTATTGCTCGTTTGCCAACATCTTAAATAGCTCGCTGCACACAATATAGAAATTAAGCGAGAAAGTTGTATTAAAAAAACAAAGAAAAATTAACGAGAAAAATACCCTTTTCCGAGTTTTATTACCGATTTCACGCCTATCGTATCGCAATTTATACATTCAATTCGCTCATTTCTCTGAATAAATAGTATACACGCCCACGTAATTGAGGCCGAATAGTTGAGTAAAAAGTCAAGTACGGCAGCATTATTAATTTTTTTTTAGAATTGGATGTAAACATGGAGGTCTGCGTAGCAAGTACGCAGCGCAGATTTCCGCAACAACACCAGAAAAAGTGCCGCGCGCTTTTGGAGAATGATGTTTCGCGCATCACACTTTTTATCTTTCTCCCCTATACTGTTCCGCGTTAACCTTCATTTTTACACATTTACAACTACAAAAATTATCTTACCTTTTATTTTCAAAGCTTTCGTTTAATTTTCCTTTCGATGTAGATTTTCACATGCTTTTACGGATAATTCTCATTAATAAAACACCGCGCGTACATAATAAATAGACATCGGATAACGACAATACGTTTTCACTTTTCACGAGATTCACAGCAGCATTTTACACGCGATTCGATACTCGATAGTATCGAACATCGATTATTGGAAATACCGTTGTTCAACCGTTATCTTAATTGTTTTAGAGTTTGAAGAATAAACTAAAATAATTATAATTTAATTAGTTTTAGCGACTTTAAGATAAATAAACTATCAGTCATTGACTAAGCAAGGTTTGTTAACCCGTAATTAAGCCGCGAAAATAAATAATATACAATCGCTAGAGGCCGCTGTCTTCCAAAAACATTGCGGTATGAAACGCCGAACTCTACAATTTTCAAATCAATTAATTCTTTGTAAGTATTTAGGTAAATATACTGTACCTTTAAAAAAATTACATTTTCACAATTTTAATAACAAATTTACTGAATAATTGGTAATGTTAAATGGTTACTAAATTAACGTTACTTTCAACAAATGATTGTGTTAGACTTTTGACGCTGTAAACTTTCCATACTCGTATCAATAAACAAAATAGTGAACAAGAAAATTATAATCATGTCCCTTGGTTACCTGTGAAATATTTCTTAATTGTATCTCTAATACGGTACCGCATCATGCGATATTAAAATTTTTGGAAAAGTATTTGTATCATTTAGCGACCATCTGGTAAGACTCTAGATATTCAATTATATTATTCTTGTGTGATATTACCGAACATTTTGGTATCATTTTGTAGATTAAACAGCTTTAGAATGGGTTCTTCATACAGCACTTCCCCAATTACAGAGCAAGAAATGCAAGATTATTTGGTAAAAAAAAGTATTTTTTCAAATTCATTTTCAAATTGTGTTAATAAGTTATTTTATTGTTTAACGCTTATTAAAAGGATTTGACATACCTGAGCAAAAAGGAAATTTTTGAGTAAGCTCCTAGTATTGAAATACAGTATATAACATATTATAATTATACTTTAATGTTAATTTAGAGTCTATAAACGTTTTAAAAGTTACATAGAAAAGGAGGAAGACGTAAGAACAGCTCAACTGTCGAAAGAAAAATTTCTTAAAATTCCCGAATTGAAGGCAAGAATCCAAAAATTAACATTATTTAACTGAAATTAGGTCTACCTATATTTTTGAATTCAAATTATATTATGCCGATCTATCAGGTAAATCCTTTTAAGGAAAGAATCTGCGACGTTTTCTCTTCCAATCATAACGATACTATTACATTTGAAGACTATTTGGATATGATGTCGGTATTCAGCGAGTCTGCACCAACTCAAATCAAAATCGAATACGCATTTCGTATTTATGGTAATAAAAGAAATAATTATTGACAATTTAATAGGTCTTAGTATTGTACCTTGTGCTTCTTTTCAGATTTTGATCGAGATGAAATGATTGGGTCCGAAGACATACGAACCGCCATTGGCCTTCTGACCGGAGGCAAAGATATTGAAAAAGATAGTGTTGACTTAATTATAGAAAAAGTATTCATGCAAATATTCACTTACGATTAAGCTGAATAGTAAATTATTTATCTCCATCTACAGGTTTTTTCAGAAGCGGATCTGGATGGTGATAGAAAATTATGTTACGCAGAATTCGAGCACGCGATGACTAAATCCCTCGATTTTCCTACGTAAGCCAACAATTTAATTTTTCAAAACTCTTAATTTCAGTATCTTGTTGATTTCTATTTTAGAATCTACTGCGTTAGACTTTGATTTACAGATCTAAAAATATTAATATATGAGTATTTATTTTATATTGTAAAAAAAAATTCTATATAAATTATTTATAAAATTATAACAAATTATTTATAATGCTATGAAATTCCAGAAATAATTAAGTTTCATGTTTTATAATAAATGTAAGCGAAATGAAAAAATGTTTCGAGAATTTTACTAAAATAAGGATTTCTTTTTTTTTTTTTTTTTTAAAAAAACGTAAAATTTTCTTACTATACGTATACCAGAACAACCAATTTACTTAACAATAATGATTACTGAATCGTTCACTAAATCCAATTTTTTTTTTATATATAAAATGATGGCAAAGGATTCACACATTGGTTGTAAAGCAATCATTTACTGTATCTGAGACCTCGTTACGGTAATACTTACGGTAAAATCTCTTGCCTTAAATGTTTTAGAGGGAAGGGGAGGGAAAGGTGAAATCGACAAACTTATGGCATTGTACAACATCGCTAAATTCTACACAATAACTTAATTAGCTGTCGCCACCTATAGTCTGACAGATGATAATGTAATGAAAATACTGCTATTAGAGATGAACGCAAACATTTCCCCATGAATATGAATAACTGTATAAATAAAAACTGCTACAACTGGAATTTCTATAAATTCTATCCACCACACTGCAGAGTTCACAATTCATATATATTAACAAATTGGTGAGAAAATATCCATCATCATATAAAAATCATCATGTTACGAAAGCGAGTCACCGTTATTATTTATAATTATCGTTATATACACAAATCTAAAATAGGAGAAAAAAACTTGTAATTGATGAAAGCTAAATAAAATAATCATGTGCTAATTTACTCACAACGCCGTCTGTTTCGTATTTAGAAAATTACTACTTTTAAAATTGAGAGTACCGTATCAAGTTTCGGTTGAAACTAATTACGTTGTGGACATAAAACATGATTATTCACTGTCTAATTATTACATCTCATCACTAATTACACATAATATTAACTATAGGACTGCAATGGTGACATCTAAAACTACAAATTTAAAAAAAAAAAAATAAAAATCATCTTTAGGTACGTGTATTATATACTGTAATATAAATCTACTTCACTGGTAATGTATACAAAAAGTTATGTTCGAAATTTTTTTTTTCTTTTTTCTTTCTTTGACGATGATTCAACACCACGTTAAGCATCCTGAAAAGTATATAAAGACTTGGTACGTCATCAGATCAAAGGTTTATTTGAAATTTGTTTCTCTAAAAATCATTTAATATATAGTTTTGTCAGTTGTAGATTTATTAGTCACATAAAAAAAAGTCTCATTTGCAAGTGTGAATATCCACCAACGTCTCGCACACTTTACATTTCACATAGCAGCACCAAACAAACTTGCAATGACATCGTTCTGAGTATCTGACCACCTGAGTGTTGTACCCTCGCCCGCAGCACAACAGATCACAACTCTCGGGACCGGGCGCCGTTTTATTACATAACCGCCCACGAGTACCCAAAATACCTTTTGTTTTGTTTTCTACACAGTAGTTGGGAGACTTGTGAATGTGCACCAATTCTTCTCTGGCTACGGACACTTTCTTCCCAACTTTATCTTGTCGACGTAACCGCTTCTTAGCAGTTCCTTTCACTCTCACGGCGTACTCGTATTTTGTCTTCAAATAATCGCCGACCTCGGTGAATGTTGGGAGTGTTCGCCAACAAGTCTTCAATTCACACGATCCGGATACACCATGGCACCGACACTGTGTGCGCATCAGCTTTTCCACCGACTATAAGGAAAAGAAAAAAAAAATGATGAAAATCAAAAAAAAAAAAGGAAAAAAAAAGGTTTTTTTTATTTTTTGATAAAATGGTAAAATATTTCACTCCGATTTCGAGGATTCACAATACTTTAATACTGTTCTGACAAAATTTTAGACTTTCCTAGTATAGCACCAGTAATTTTGGTAATCTCTACGTTTCACTTCAAAAGGCTCAAATAGTAATAGTTTTATTTAAAATAAGGAAAATGTTATTCTTAAAATCGCTAAAAATAAGAAAATATGTAGGCCCATCCTAATTTTTCTTTTACTTAATTCTAGAATAATAATTGACAATTTTTTTAAATTTTATTAGATCCTGTCTTAGGATGACATTGGTTTATTATAAATGATAATTAATAGGAGTACATGTGCCATTTTTATTTTATTTTGAAAGCAAATTTAATGAATTTTGTAGAATTTTGCTTTAAAATCTAAGTATCAAAAAGTACTCCAGTAGCAAAAATTAAACTCCAAAAAAATGAGCACGGATATTATTAATTATATCTATGAATGTCAGTGACCCTTTTTTTTTAAAAAAAAAATGTTATTATGGTCTTCAACAGCAATGTATATTAAATAAAAAATTTGTTTTTTCACTGATCACCTTTCTTCCTGCTTCATTATTGTGCAAGTTCATCTTGTTCCGCACATTTTGCGACTTCTGGTGTTTTAGTCTTTCAGGTGCATCCACAAACGTCCTAGCAAATTCCAGACCGTGCGCCAAATTATCGCTAAATGTTATTACAAAACAAAAAAAAATTAAAGTAATTATTCAATCAACCAGCACATGTCAACTGTTTCATCTAATATTTCGTTACCTACAACCACCCCATTTCCATCCTTCGGGAGTGGCTTGGCCTTGTTTGGAAATATCGCATGAGCACTCGGTAAAGTTCCCTGAACTACAGGCCTGAGTTACGGCATGGACAACGCCGGCACTGGTCACTGCGTACACAAAAGCAGTCTCTCTACTACCTGTATAACGAAAAAAAAACTCATTATAAATCCATTTAATTCCAGACTCGATTGAAAGAGAGAAGCAATGAGTCATAGCATAGGATTACATTGACAGCTGAGCAGATAAAGAGCAGGAAAAGATGATTAGAAGAGAGTGATAGAGAGAGAGGATGACAAGAAAGAATATAAATGTTGAGTTTGATCAATCTCAAATTCATACGCTTTTTGTTAACTCAACCCTTAAAAATTAGCGTGAGTAATTTTTCGCCAAATAAAGAGAAAGAAGGATTTAGGAAACATATTCAAATTTCATCGCTGATCATATGTCAATTATAAAATAGTGAGCGATGAAAGATTCTGGCTTCAAACATAAAAATAATATGCAACTTTAATGAGACACACGAATCCTATTCATTTTCAATAAAAACATGTCTATAAATAATTGTCAAGTAGGCTACATGTAATCATCATTTTTTTTATTTTTTTATTTTCACCATCTTAAAATGGCACAAAAGAAATTATTCTGAAAATCAAACATTTTTGAAATTAAAAAGTTAAAAAATTGTGAAAGTGAATGTTCTTTGGAGCCATGGAAAAGGACACAAGGACCATGATCCTCCCCTCTTTTTTGCTGTCGATATTTTAACCAAAATATGGCCAAGATATTTTGTGCGACTATTTGGAACGCATGTCGATGATAATAAAATTTTTAAAAAAATACAGTAGATCGGAATGGCACTTTCATTTTTGTTAGTTCTAGAGGCCTTGGTACATACAACACTTTTAAAAAAAAATTCTAAACATTTTGGAAAAGTGACACGTTTCAGTGTTCCTTTTAAAGAGAAATTTAATAAAATTTTACCAGTTTTTTTTTTTTTAATTTTCTTACATTTTTTTATTTATTATTTATTTCATTTTCTGCTCTGATAAGCATTTAAATCAATGTAAAACAGATAACACTCATTAAGAAATTTCTTAAATACTGTACTACATGTACGTGTACATACAATTAATTTCTTGTCGCGATATTTCAAATTAAAATTTGAAATGAACTTATTTGCAATTTTTGTTTTTAAAAAAATACCGGTATATTTTTAAAAAAATCTAGTTTGTTAACCAATTTTAAATTTTTTTTTAACCAATACTCATTAAAGTCAACCTTTAAGTAGCTACAAAATTTTTTTTGCTTGCATGCCAAACCATAATAATTTTTAAACAAGTTTGAAGTTATAAAGAATGAACTTAAAAAATATAAATTCCACTTAAAATTGTTAACAACGAGCAAATAAGTTGAAGTTAATTGAGTTTTCTTGTTTGAATAGTAAAACCAACTTAGTTGACTATATCCACTCAACTTCATTATCGTCATTAAAGCGTTTTTTTGTTGGTAAGCACACTATGAACTGATAAAAATGGCGTGCACTCGTAGAGATAATAAGTAAGCAGATGACGAATAAACGAAGAAGAAAAAAGATTCTCTGTTGCCGAGTTCCCAAAATCCCTCGCTATATATCTCCACATATAGCCAGATGATGAAGAGATTTAAAAAATTAATCCTCTGGAAGAGAAGAAGAAGGGATCGTATGACATGTCCCTGCACTTATCATTATCATATAGATCGATCAATATACAGTAATATGTTTTTTTTTTTCCTTTTCAATAAAAATATCAAACTAATTCTTCTTAAGCTACAATAATGACAACAATGAAATGCACGCCAACAGTTACACATTCAGAAAAATTCATTTTCTTATCCCATTCAATTTCATTAATAAATTATTATTTACGATTGACAAGCGCATGCAACCATGCGCAGGTAATTCATTGCCCCTTTTTTTTTAAAAAAAAAATCCGAAGCACATTTTTTGTTGCACATATTACTGAACTTCTTCATTAAAAAGTGCATATAAACAAATTTATATAATTTCAATTTGAAACAGCAAACCATTATTAAATTTTAAACATTTTTCAATTACCGGGATGCAAACTTTTCAGTAGGCCTATAAAGCTATAAAGAAATAATTATTTCGGAAATTCAGGTTCAACGTACATGTTCAACGAAATTCTCGGAGACAAAAACATTTTCAAAAATATTACTGTTAAAACTTAAAAAAGTTGAAGAAAAAATCCTGATCAGCAATAATTTTATATTAAAAGTTAAATTTAATCTTTCATTATAAATTTATCTTATAATGTACATGTACACTACAAGTATCTAAGGGATTCCTTTTAGAAGATATCTATCTCCCACTGTAGTTCCGAAATTAAAAGATGAAAAAAATAATTTAGGTAAAATCCAGACCGCTATCCGGCCGGGTTTTATCCATCACAACAATAATATTGCAAATGACCGAGTAAGAATTGACGTTAATACTATACATGGAAAGAAACCGGCAACACACTTGTTAAAGCATTGTTGGTGGCACAGGAGATACACTTATAAGAGGAAATTAAAGTCAAACAAAATAATAGCAACGATTAAATTTTTATTATCATAAAGATACTGTAGGCCAAGTAGAGCGAGGACGTTACACTACGCAGATAAACATAGTACTTTAAAATGCTAATAAACATACTGTATTACTCGTATTATTAATCATTGTAATTAACAAACTTCAGAATTTCTCAATGACATAATTATTTTTTAAAAAAGAGTCATTAAAGGTGCGAGCCACTTCAAAACAGATATAGACAGACAAACGGGCAAAAAATGCAAATATCAAATGTGAATCATACTATTGTACATGTACGGGTACTATCAATCTACTCCACAGTTTCAAATTTAAAAAAAAAAAAATACCCCTAATTAGGGCTACATCAATTTTTTGCATCCAGCAGCCGATATACTGTAAAGACAAGACAAGCGCTTACTGTACATGTTGGCCTACACCTAAGATTATAGTTCTCAGAAATTTGCGTAAAAAGTTTTTTTTTTAAATTCATCTACTACTGCGCCATCTGCACGTACCAGTAAAAGTTCCTATTTAGTTTTTAAAATTTTTAACAAAATATCATAAACATGCTTGAATTGAATTGACTTTATTTTCCACGGTTCACATGCTGTACTTAATAAACATTTGATTAGATTTATGAACCACGTTTAAATCAAATTCGTTTAAAAACAAAATTAGGTATCATTTCAAAAATAAATTTTACTATTTTAAGACTTATTTTATACTCATAATCTCTTTAAAAAATTTTTTTAAAAATAGTAATAATTAGTTTATTCAAACACTTTCCCCCTAAAATTGCTTAGAAATTGAAACCCTTCTCAAACTGTACTGTATGGATTTTAATGTCATCAGGATGGGCGACTTGTCGCACTTGTAACTGGTTCAATTCCCTCTCATCTAAAGCGGACAAAGAAGGCATTCACGCGCACTAGAAGCAAGCACATCACAACTGGTACCAGCTCTCATTTTCGACATTTAGGACCCTATGCGCGTTTTACAAAGAGAAAAAAATACTCTGTCTTCACATGAGAAAGCGAGTATTTTGCTGTTGCTGCTGCTGATACATGTACATCCATTTTCAAAATTCTTTTTTTTTTTTTTAATTCTCAGCCAAATTTGTCACGCTATAAGGCAGAGGGAATGAGGAAAGTTTGAAGGATAGGGAACGCGCGAGATCCCCGTTTTCCTGGTCTTTCAAAGCAACCTAGTTCGGAGCATAGCTAATTGCACAACTATTTCAGATATAAAAGAGAACGGTAGAGAAAAGAATTTTTTTTTCTTTACTAAAACGTTCCGGTTTAACTTATAGCTATAGCATAATTGCCCATAGACCCAAGTGCACATCCCATCCCATTCCCCACTTCCTGCCAAAAGCAAAAACTTCGATGAATCCATAACCGCACAAATTATGGTAGCCATCACTCTCTCTCATAATCCTCCATCTGTTCACTTTAGTAATACTTTTAAAGCTTTTAAATGATAGGTCCCCCCCCCCACTCTTTTACAACCTCCTTATTCCATTCTATTTTATTGCACACACAGAATTGAAAACACGCCGAGTGTTTAATCAATGTTTTGGAGGATTCAATTTAAGGTAATATTTTCCAGATGCACTTTTAATTTGTTACCTTTAATCTCTATCATACTTTCCAAATAATCTTCCTTCTAAGGCTAAGTAAACCCACATTCAGAATCCTTTGTTACAAAATGAAACCCAATACAGTACTAAAATGTGAAACGGTTTAAAAAAAAATTATCAAATCGCACAGATGCGATTAAAGTAGCACAAATCGAAAAACCTCATTTTTCAGAAAACATAAAAAAAAAACAACGACTAAAAATAAATCGTCCCCGAAGTGACAACACCACTGTCGTAACGGCGATTCGGTAATTAGACATTCAATATTCAAACTAGATGGACGAAAGTCCAATCGATAATTAGATGTAAAAGATATGCGATCGCCGATATAATGACATGCAATAACTCTTAACAAAGCGCACACTAATTAAGTATGCAATGAGTTCGATGACTCATTGCACCAGAGTTAATCCGTAATTATAAATCTAAACTATTGTTCTCGTGCAGTATAAATAAGGCTGCATTTAACATTGATAAATCACTTGTATTTCAACCGTCAATTGGATTGTCACGTTTACCAAAGTAATTGTAAAGTATAATAAAGTTGTTATTTCTCTTAAACCTTTTTGCCTCCTCGATATTTATTTGGACTACGTCCATACACGAATGCCTCCATCGGACGAGCGTCCGGAAGAGCACAACATAATTGGCGACGAGCCTGGACCGACTTCTTGCGATATGGCAGTCACCGACAGTTCATCGATGCTATCGGTACCCGAATTTCATCCCGACAAAGCGACGGGGACGCGGGCGTTCCAGTCGTGGGCTACGTGGACGGAAACGCTCGAATGGTCCATGCAACTCCGTAAGATTACAAAAGAAGAAGAGAAAGTGGCCGCATTGTTGTTTCACGGCGGCCCCGTGGTAAGAGAACGGTACAAGGCGCTCAGAAAGCCGGACACTCCTGCGACGTACGTCGGGGTAAA
>JAQGAZ010000263.1:0-76719 GCA_034692225.1 Polydesmus complanatus | reverse complement strand
TTTTAAAGTTTTTACAATTTTTTTTTACAATAACAAAAATAACAGGGGGTCCCACTTTTTTTGCGCCACCCGATAGATAGTACGTGCACATTTTAGCGTGGAGAAAGTGTGTGTGGGTTGGACGTATGCTTCGTCGCCATTCAATGCTATCTGTCTAACAATGTAAAATATTTATTGCTTGAAACTATTTTGGACGTTGGGAATCAAAAAAACGTTGTTTTTTTTTCTTCTTTCTTTTGTGTGGTCCAAGTGGTTAGGAAATTTCTATTAGGTAGGTGCTATACTTTCGTGCGAGTTGTTTCTATTTGAAGAAAAAAGAAAAAAAAGTTGGTATCGAATGTGAGGAAATTGAATTTTGAAACAATTTTCAGCTTTCCAAACCCGATAAATAATTAAATAGCATTTTGGAGTCATCTCCAGGCTTCGGCGGATATGTGTTTTGTCCGCACCTCGTGCATCCGAGTTTAAGTTAACGCGCAATTTTATTTCAGCGCATTTTTGTGGCCGTGCATCGAAATATTGATGATGGATTCCGATATATACTCGTATTTTTTCTCGCATTACCAAACATTTATTTTTTATATGTTGAGGGGGGAAATGGAATTGCATTTTCTGCACGCTGGACAATTCAAACTTATGATATTGATTTTCTACCGGGTAGTTACTTGTTCAGACAGAGGATGCTGCATTTTGCAGATAACAGTTGGAAACTCATAATGTTTGCGTCATCTTTTTGTGGGGGAAAAATTAATATTTAAAAATTATTTAAAAGTTTTACCAGTCCAAAAGTTAAAGTTCAACTAATTATCGTAATGGAAATTTATTTGTATGTGCAAAAATTTTTTTTTTTTGTTGAGCCTACCTTTTGTCAAAAAAAGAGGCAAGTTTACCCCTTTATCTAAAAAAACTTCTGCGCCTCGCAAGCTCGTAAGCGCCAAGTGTACGTTTCGATTTATTCGTGTTTATTTTGTAGAATTATTTCAGCAATGAAGGTTAAAAAAATTTAATTTAAGAACAGTTTAAATTTTTTAAAACTTGGATTATCGAAATTCTACTGTACGGTACATGTAGGCCTATAATATTATTTAAAAATACTGTACCGGTAATCAATAAAAATTTATTCTGCTTTAAATTTAGCAATATTATTTATAAACTTCACTAGATTAAAGCTTTAAAATGGTGGTATTTATAATAAAACCACATAATCATTGTTAAATTTAGAAATTGCGTGTTATTCATCCTCATCGTTATTTATTAACGCATAAATATTTTTAATGCCAAGTGGTTAATTAGATAATTTCGTTGAATTTAAACTGAGTGAAGTAGAATAATACACCTTTTTAAAAATAAAACCATGTGGTATACTCATTCAACATAGTTTTTTGTGCGCTCAAGTGTAGTAGCTGAATGTATAAAAGACTGCTAGGCAGTGGAAAAATTCACATTTATCCTGATAAAATATCGTGCCACCAACATAAATATTTTGTTAGCTGTCATTAATCTTAATTTAGGCGTTGTCCAGATAGGTATATAAAAACTAAAATCTATATTATTCATTTATACGGTGCACTTAGGGCTAACCGTAGGCTATACTACTGCTACTACTGTTTCCTAGTAGTCCTATACAGCTACTAATTCAAAGGGTGTGTACCAGGCACATGAACAGCTAGTTTTCCCTGCAAAACTTATCGGCTCCAACGGACGTTTTAGCTTTTGAAGGAAAACAAGATGAATTTTTGAATAGAGATGATTTGCTTTGTTTCTCTAGAGATTTCTATAACGGAATCACTACATTTTAAATCAGATTTAAGTTACATTAGATTCAGGTTGGCAGCTGAGACTAACCCTGCTGACTTATATCTGCAATTTTTTTTTTTTATATTATTTATTTGGATTTCTTATGCTATGGCATTTTTCTTCTTCTCATCAGCGATTTTTCATCTCGGCTTATATGTTTTCTCGTAGTTAAAAGAACATTTAGGCAAAACTAAAGCTAAACGGAAGCCATCATTCTAGCTTTTATGTCGTTCACGTGATTAAGTTACGACCCTATTAATTCTTAATGGATACTTCGATCTCCTTCCAACCATCTTCAATCCTTCCCCCCTCCAACTGTTGATAAACTACCAGGAAAACATTGCATTCATGAGCGCTCGCCAAATAACCGCCGGTTGAACTCTTACTGTATTTCGGCTCGACCAAATTTGTTGACGTGAAATATAACAGCTGTAAAGGTACGGCGCGTTTTATTTGCTAGCAATGCTACTAAGTTGTATTGTATTACCGCCGTAATGCGGTATCGGAACTGTCAAATGTTTTTGCTCACCGCTTATTATTCTGGAGAAACAAAAAACAAACCTTACACCACGGTGGCTTGTTAAAAAATTACAAACAGAACGTGTTTTTGCACAAATTAGATAAACTCTTCTACACGGTGGTTCAATAAAAAATAGGTCAATAATCGTTTGAAATATCTCAAATGCCTGATAATTAACCATTGTTAAAGTTTTTCTCGTATTTAGAGAATTGAACCAACAATGTGATTGAAACATGCAGTATCATAAATTTGAATGGAGAGAAAGATACGAGTCAATTTCAACTTCATCGGCCAAATTCTTGAATGAAACAGAATATTGTAAATGTAAAATGATTGCTTTAAATTTCTTTTTACATTAGTGTCACCGTTCGTATAACGTAAAAAAAAATAGTGACAGCACGTTTGACAAAAAACGATAATGGACGATATGGAAACGTTAAACGCTATTGTTTACGTTTTTAATATGGTAAAAAGAATGTTGACAAGTATTTTAAAACCACTAAAAGAATAGAAATCAACGCTCCGTGCTTTTTAATTGATCCAGGGGATAGGGGGGAAATGGAAATGCGATCATTAAAAATATTCATTTGCCCGATTCTAATATAGGCTACTAGATTTCGAGTGTGACAATAATATGGGTTTAGAACAAGGGCGTATGTTACACATTTTTGTTTTGAAAAGAGTAATAATTATAATGCTGAACATGAGCTTCTTTTTCTAAACGTGAAATTTAACATATTGTACGCTCTTACCCTCTTGCTATATACGTTTTATAATGTGATTGAGTATAAAATTATTACTGCGTGGGACCTCTGTCACCACGATAAAGGTGATCTCTAATCACCAACTCAATCCAGCTAATGTTTGCTTTTCCTAGCTGTGCTTGAGCTAAATTTTGAGGCATCTTTTCTATTGGTTTATTTATTTATTTTGTGCGAAAAATTTTAAAATGTTGCCAATGTATAACGCTTACTCAGGAAGTTTAGGTTTGTTGTGGATATTTAGGCTCATTTTAAATTAATTTTAAGATTGAAGCATTTAACTTTTAAGTCTCTCTGGTTTTTATTTTATTTTTTTTAAATGTCAAGGCAACATTTACTTTCCAAATGATGATGGACACATTGATGAAAATGCGTCTTGGCGAAAAATTTACTCAAATTAGGATATAATGGAAAATCAACGAGGCATATACATTCTAATTTGGAAATTAATCCAAAATGAGCCCAATTGTTCGCAAATTGTTTTAAATTTTCTGTCACCGGGTGTGGTCAATACATTATCTGAATTTTAACATTTTCCCCGGCTATAAGATCTACAAAAAATAAACCAATAATAAAAGAATCTTGTAATTTGAATCCGACAGAACTAGGATTACCAAAAATTACGAGTAGCTGGGATGAGTTAGTGACAATAGTCTCAACATTTATCACAATTAAGGGTCAAACGTTCTCAAATTTAAATATGACGCTTGTAAAGTAAGTGTTGTGACTTTGAATTTGTGTTCCTTGTAAATTTGAGTAATTTTCCATTTTTATTCTCCATCTTTTTTATTACATTTTGTTGACTAATAAATAAAAATGAAATTTTTACCGGAAGGCACCTAAATAATAAACTACGAAAACCAATTTATAACGTTTTTATACACAGTGCACCATGTACATAAACATGAACAGGCTACTGTAGGGATTTTTTGGGGCTTTAGTTATCAGTTTAACTATTCGAGTGCTGTTAATGTTTTCATAAATTATAAATTTAATTAACGAGACGTTTGTCTTTGATGTTGTTTTTTTGTTTTTTGTTACTTTACATGCTCCATTTGGCTGTCTGATCAGGAGCCGACGTACGCTACTGAGTTGCGCGCGTGCAGGCTTTGGTTGGGTGGAGTCGCCATGTGTCATAGCGTGATCAATGCGAAATTACCGCTCATATCACCAACGAAAGCTTTTTATCTGGCGCGGGATGCATGGCCACCAACCGTTTTACAAGTACTATATGTTCAAGTCAAATATATACCGACTCTGCACGCTACGCCACTTTTTGTGTCGATTTTATTACTCGAACACGTAGTCTTTACTCTCGAAACGAGACGAAACTCGTTTGGGAGATGAAAAATGTGCTAATGGTAGCACTCCACGCCGTTCAATTTTATTTTTGTTTTATTTAACTTATCGATTTTTTTTTTGTTTCTCTCTCTCTCTCCCCCGTTTTCAACTTTGAATTTGCCTAGATTGAGAATAAAAAGCTAATTTAGTCGAACATACTCGTTTTTGAAGTGGTTAGATCTCACGGTTTGAATGTATATATCGCTGCGCGTTGTCGGCGGGCAGGCGAATTTGCTGGTGCGACTAACTTAATCAGCGAAGCGACGATAAAAAGTTGGTCAAGTATTGACCAGGGATTATGAGCGTGCTACATTCGGAATTTAATTCACAGGTGGTAGTTTGTTTTATGCGGTCATGTCACGTGAAACTGCGTTTACTCACTTATTAGACCAGCGGTTCCTAAAGCCCTCCCTCAACCCCCGCGCCGAGCACTCCGTCGGTCGTTCGGCAGCAAACTCCGGCTTGGTTAAGTAACGGCTTACAATCAGTTGGTTGTCAAACGCGTAACAAGAGTTTGACAAATGGCTTTTTCAAACTATAAATACGTGTGCGCAGAAGTAGCAATTCTAAAATTACACGCCCAATTAATCATTTTTTCGCTAATTAGTTGTCGTCCCGGAAATGACATTTGCACCGATGGTGCGTATACAGTTTCTAAGGCCCTAACTAATCCTGCGGGAAATTGTGTTAACATTATACAACACGATTACAATAAATTGGCAAATTAGTTAATAGCCTATTTTGTAATGCTAAAAAAATAATTTCAATTTAGTGTAATTTTATTTTGAATAGTTTTATTCGCTAAAGCATACATTTAAATTGATCAATTTATTTTTTTTTTAAAACGGCGAAACGTTCGCAATGAATTTGTAAACGGATGCGTTTTTGATGCGAATGAGAAATAATTAATATGCCGGGTTTGGAGAAGAAGAAAAAAAACGAGCAAAAGTGAAATCAAATTATATTAAATTTATTTTAATAAAACTTGCATGGGTTTTTTGTAATTAATTTAACAATATGTTGACAAAATTGGAAACATATTCATACATTATCGTAGAGTAAGAAGCCACGCAGATTTTCTTTAGTTAGATGTTGAAATGTTTCTTACTGTGTCGTTTCGATTTGATGAAATGATGACTCGAGCGTTCAAAACGGTATCTCTTCCAGACAATTTGATAAATAATTGTATCTTGTTTTGAAAAGACAATATCGAAAGGCTGATAAGGGGGATTTATTTCCGACAATTGTCCGCAAAAAGTGCGAGAAATAAAAACAGACAAAAGCTGCGAAGAAAGCTGAGAAAAGTTTATTTAGAGAAATGTATCGGAGGGAGCGGGGGGGGGGGGGGGAGGATATATTCCGGTTGGTGATGTAGAGATAAAGTAGTGCAAAATCATATATTTCCCAAGAGTGTAATCTGTCTTGATTTCCAACTCGATTGATGACTCGCATCTTTTTCTTTAAGACCCATTTTTGAAGATTTAAAGAAAAAAGTTTTAAAACAACATTTTCAGTATTGAACTTGTCATCTAATGCGAATTCCATCAGAGGGAGTTCAACATAAACAAACGGTATCCATTTGGAAAGTGCAAAGAAATAATAGGATACTATATAAAAAAAAAGTTTTAGACACAAAAAAGAAGCCAAACAGACGATAATTGTACCAAACAGAGATTACTCAGAAAAGTCGATCGAAATTGTACTTCGAAGCTTAATTTTTAAGCGAGTAATTGATTGATTTTTACTACAATTATTATAGCATAAAATTTAAGTCTGGTCTTTATTAAAGGTTTTATTAAACCGGGAATTGCTTTCAATACATTATCAATATTAATCTTCTTCTTACAAACGCTTCAAATTTTTACAAAAACTGTAAAACATTCGCGCATTTAAGATTAAAACTTGCGAAGATATTAAATGGAATAAGGGACTATAAATTTGTTTGTGTTAGTTTGGTTTAACCATTAAGTTTATTAATAATAAAAAGCGCGGTAGACCAACAATATAATTTGTTTTATGTTATTTAATTAGCAAGTTACTGCAGCTATAAAATACCTTTTTTTTTTAATTTTGAAATTGGTTTTGCGAGCTATTTTCTTTATCGGTTTAAATAACGTTGATTCTTCCCTTAACGATCCATAACTCGCGCTTTATTCTTGATCCGCTTTGAATAAAGCTTTCCTAAATAACAAGGCAATCATGGTTTTACGAGATTATAACATTTTAATTCAATTATTATTTTGGGGTTTTAAAATGCGGCGTGATGAAGATCGAGTTTAAGGCCCTTGGAAGAGCCACAACGTACATAGGCAAGAACAGTCAGCATGCCAGCTTCTGTCTTATTGGTACCGTGTAAACTAGGCATTAGGTGAGTCAGGATGGGACAGCCAAAAGCAAACAAACGACGCCGGGTTACAGGTCATTTGAATGATAAGCCACTAATGAAGCACGCGGCAGTCTCTTTTCCTCAAATCTGCTTTTTCTGCCTTCGGGCTTGCTTTTTGATGCATTATTGAATCAATGCTTTTACTATTTCAACATGAAAATATACGGTAGCGCGTCAAATCATCGATTTGAGAGCGGCGCAGACATCTTAAAAATTCCATTTCTCAAATGTCACCTGACATTTCGTGCACATTCGTTCCGTTTGACACTCGAGCACAGCATAAATAAATGGGTGACCCCCGAAAGTTCTTCCTAAAACAATTCGTTTTTATCATTCGTTCAAATAACTTTTCACTTTGTTTGTGAACTTTACTCAAGTTTTTTTTTATTTATTTATTTTGATGAGCATTAAGCAGTTGAAACAGAGTGGATTTTTCGTTTGAGAAAAAAAAACTGTTGTTGTTTTCTTTAGGATTAAGATGAAAAAAGTAGAATAATCTGGTAATAATTACGTTTTAAGGGTTATAACTTTTTTGTTGTTGTTGTTGATGATGGGTACGCCGTTAATTGTTTGACTCGCTAAACATAATGATGATAAATGAGGTTTTTTTTTTTATACAAAAATTTCAAGTTTTTAACGCTAATTCAATTACCGATATCAAAGAAACGCGATTGAAAATCCCCGAGTTAATTTTTACATTTTTAAATAGCTACGTATTTTACTTGTAAAAACTATTTTTTAAACTGAATTTAATTTAAAAAAAAAACGTTAATGTTTATTTTTAAATAAATTTATTTTTGAAAAATGTAATTTCTTCATTTAAAGGTTTTCATTTTTTTTTAATGTTTGCATACAGTACAGTATTTCATTTTTCGAAATTAATTCATTGAGATATTGTTGCATAATATTATTGGCTTGAAACGTTCGCATCATTTTCTTCATACTTTTTTTTTTTTTTTTTTTAAAAAAAAGAATAAAAAATTTCCAATAAAAATAATATATGAAATGAATATAAACCAGAATAATAATAAAAAGAGAAAAAGAAATTTTTTTTTTGAAGTTGAATCGTTGTGCTGCAGTTGATAAGTCAATCATCGTTATTTTTAAAAAAAAAAAAAAAAAAAACTTTACAACTATATTTCTATATATTTTTAGAAACCGGAAATTGAAAACTAACGTCGTTGAATGTGAAGTGGGTGATGCGCTGGCATGAATATATATATTTTTTTCTAAATTAGTTTTTGACATTTTTTTTTATAAAATATTAGACGAAACTTAAAGATCAGCCGGTGAAAAATTACGTTGAATGAATTTCAACGACTGCGAGATAAATCTTTTTTTTTCTCTTTCTCCCTCTCTCTTTTTATTATGAAATCAACTGTACAAAACGACAACAATTTCCGTTTGATAATAATAATTATTAGAAATTGAGTTGAAACGAAAGAGTTCGGAGAATTTCCATTTTACGACTTTTCTTTATTTATTCTCTATACGACTATTAACCGTAATTTGCATTTAAAATTTTTTTTCCCTCCCATCTAATATTATCCGAATAATATTAACAAAAGATTTTTTTTTTATTAAATATTTGATTTAAATAAGCAGAAAATAGAGCGCATTACAGAACCTAAATAAGTCGTTCTCAAATAATTGCGCAGAAAAATTGAATTTGCTGATAGAAAAAAAAAAAAAAAATTTAAAATCTTAAATGTAAATCTGAAAACATATATTTATTTAAATGTGTATTTGGAACTCGCGTTGATGCACTTAAAAGCTCCCAAATTTTTTTTTTTTCCTTTTTTAAAAATGCATTTAAAACGAAATTGTTATTTTTATTGAAAGTAAAAGGATTTTATTTTATTTTTTCAAAAAAAAAAAATTTATTTCTATTCGGACTTTAAAGTAAAATGTCGTACAGTGCTTGACATATTATTTACTTTAAAACAAAAGTTATTTTGCTTTATCCATCCGCAGTTTTTATTTCACCATCTTCTTTTTTTTCTCCTCCCATCTTTATCTTTTTTTTTTTTTTTTTTTAAAAATAAATAAGTATCTTTTTTGAATAAAACATTTTCTGCGTGATACTGTAGGAGGAAAAAAAATCTATTTCACACTTGGTTGTGTCTTTTTTGTAGTCACGGGGTAAATAAAACATATTTCGGAGCTATTTTCATAGGTTTTATACGCAGATCTATAAGAGAAGAGCCGAGAGAGAGAAAAAAAAAATAATAAAGTGAACGTTAGGTAAACATCGTAACTTTCACGAGACGAGACGAGGAAATTCGAAACGTTGAGTCCCAAACTGCGCGCATAATTTTCAAACGTTGACTTTATTTTAATTTTATATCTAAGGGGAAAGAAAAAATGGATTTGCAGACGGTTGGGCCATCATTAGAAGAAATTTCGTCTCGTGTCGTTTATCCTTAATGTTTATCTAATATTTGCAGATCTTCAATCTTGTTTTCCTATTTCCGTAAGCTGAGAGCATATTTCTAGTCTCTGGACTTTTTTTTATTTTTTATTTTTTTATAGCGTCAGATGCAAGCGCGCGCGGAGCTTTGTGTTGGAATATCACTGACACGTAGTCAGAAAAAGAGAATGGAATAAAGTTGGGTGTTGTGTGTATGTGGTTGTGGGGGAGTTGAGGAGTTGTTCTTTTTTTTAAAAATTTTTGTCGAGTGCAACCGAGATAATTTTCTTGGCTTGTTTGTTGTGCGACGGTGGCTAAACGAAACTTGCATGCACTTTGTATTCATGGGTTGCTGTTGAACCCTTGACAGCTGCGCTCCAATAAGTGCGCATTCATTGGCAGGTGTTTCAGACTATTTGATTTGTTGGGTTTTTAAGTTTATCCTATTCTTCTTTTTTTTTTTTTATTAAATTTTTTATCGGTTTTGTAAAACAATAATTATTATACAAGGTAGTTTGAAATTTATTTGTGCATTCTTAGTTTATTACATTTTGGCAAATTGTGCAAACAACGTTGATTATAATGGTTACCATATTTTGATGCTACGATAAAATATTTTGTTAGCATTTCAATCAAGTTTTAGAAAAATTTAAGCACGTAAAAACCCAGGTAATATAATGGTAGTCGTTCACCGGAATTTCAATTTTCGGTTGAGGCTGTATTTATCCTCTGAAAGGTCTCATAATTCTTTTGACTTCTTTGGGAGCCAATCCAACGGCTTTGACTTCGCTGACTTTTTTCACTTCTACCTACTACGGTACCTCGCTCGGTCTTTTTGGGCTTTTCCCATCCAGTTGAACTTTCCGCGCTTGCTGCCAGTTAACGGTACTACCACAATACTTCGAGCTATTTAAAAACAAAATCAATTCCAGTTTTCAATTAATAAATAATCGTTTCAAATGAAAGAATAAACTCACTGGCCGTTTTCTTTTTCGGCGACGATTGAGTAACTTTGACCACTGTCACCACTTTTTTGGGTGTAGCCTGTCGTCGTTTGACGCTCTGAACTCTCATGATAATTGGACGAACCATTCTTGATTAATTTTGATGTAACTTGAATAATTTGCGTTTAATTTTGAGAATAAGATAATTGTTCGAACGTTTCTAACGAGATAAGAAATTTAACAATTTTTGAAAATAATCGAACGAAATAATTATTGACGATTAATTCACGTGCCTTGGTGGCGCGTGCAAATTTATTTGGCCGGTATAGAAAAATTTAAAATGCCTGTAGCTGAAGTTTAATTATTTATTTATAAAAGTTGTTACCGGGTAGTTAAAGTTTGGCTTAACTTTTTTTGAAGCGCCTTGTAAATTGATCAAAAACTGCAGTAGGTTATTTAATTAAGCTATTTATTTTTTTTAACCAATTGTTAAGATGAATTTATGGATAACTAATATAGCAGTAGTGGTAGAATTTTTAAATAAATAAAAAAAAAAATCCTAACTTTCTTTAATTTTGGCTTATCGATTGGCTTTGGTTGTGTACTGTACCTGGAAACGAAATTGCTTTGCCTCGGCTAACAAGCTAAACGATAAAATATCTAAAAGCTTTATGTGTGATAGATTGAGTCTGTTTATTAATTCAGCCGTTTTCTCCTCCAATGACTCTACGTGTGAATGCCTCTAACGATAATAAAAAATACTCTCGCAGGGTATATATTTTCTCTTCCAATTTGGCCGAGCGCAGATACAGTATTTTCCAGGCTACGGCTTTTTAAGGATAAAGTAAACCAGACGATATCGATCGATAGCTTCGATAGGAGAATAGCGCTGGATTTCTACTAAAAACATCTCTCATATTATTTTCTATGTGGTCTCTCCTCATTTTTTATATATATATTTTTTTATTTCGACATTGTGCAGAAATCTTGATTTATCGATATATATATATTTTTACTTTTGGAGTAATTTAACGCCGCAATTATTTACGGGGAGAAATTTAGTAGTTTTACCGCTAAAAACACTTAATAAGAGTTCAGTTGTTAAAGACAGAGCAAACGTATACGGTAATAATTTAATACAATCTTGTTTATTTTTTTTATGTGCAACGTCGTAAACTAAACTTGTTAGCACTGCCTAATATTTCACTGCGCATTTTGTTGAGCCTACGCCCAGCCCAACGCGTCATTTTAAAAATTAATTTATGTTTACTCGTGAATGAATTAACATTTTGGTAATTGAATTATGGTTCTTCTTGCGCGCTTTTAAATTTCGTTAATTAACCTATTTATTAACTTTCATTTTTAGACGTTTGATATTTACAATTTTGATTACGGGAACCAATTTAATTTGATAAAAATTTATTTATTGATAAATTTCATTTACTGAATTAGGGATGCTTTTATAAAAATTATTTATTTTAATGATTTTCGGGATTTATTTTCTACTCAAAAATGCAAACGATAATTATAACAATTTTATTGCTAAAAATAATTTTCAACAAATAATAAATAACAGTAGCGTAGCAAATGGGGGGCGCAATACGATCGAAATTTGACTCCCGGACTTCGAAAAAAGTGCAACATGTATAGTATTTTCCGTGGATTGTTGCTTTTTATTAAATTAGGTCTCGCTTAGCACTTACATTTTTTATGTTGCGGTATTTAATTATTTTGCCACAATGTGGCTCAATTATTATTGTATTACCTGTAGGACTATGAAACGTTACTGGTCTTTTTTTTGTTGTTGTTGTTGTTGTAAACATTGAGGTTTACTTTACCGCATCAATTTGCTATTTTATTGTACATGTATATCCAAATAGTAGTAACAGTTTTGCATGTCTTTTAATCTGTCAACAGCGTTTTTCAACCGTCAACGCGTTTGTATTGCGTCCGGAAATCTATTTCCGGCCAATATAAATCCTGTCAAAATTGTTGACATTAATAGGGTAGGCAAATGACGGACTACTGGCAAATGCTAAGAGCAAAAAATCGAGAGAATATTCGACGAAACTAAAGTTATTAATCATTTAAAAATCTATTTTTTTGTGCTGTAGGCCTATTGATAAAAAATATTAATTTTGTTTAATAAATTGTAATTTAATTATAACATAATAAGTGTTTCATTACGTTTATAGCGTTATCTATTTTTGTGTATTATGTTAGAATTTTTAAAAAAATTTAAATGTTATATTTGTTTTAATGTTTAATGCCTTGTTTAATAATTTATTTTTTAATTTTTTTATAGGTAAGTCTATCGGGTTCTTTACATTGATATTGTAACATGGCCTACATAGGGTAAGCTAAGGCTTTTATTTTTAATGCACATCGTCACTAAATTATGTAGCGTAAAATGTACTTGTTGCTAATAATATTCTACTAAATTAGTAACGTATTCAGAAGTATATTTAGAGAAAAAAAAAATTAATTCATCGATTTTTTTCCATAGCGAACGTAAAGAAACGTTAACTAAGGTTTATTCTCCGTGGAACGAAATTTCTTTAAAATTGTTGTTTATTCCATACAAAATCTAATATTCTCATATTAATGAGCGAATGGGAAATACAACGTTTTTATTTTACCTTAAATGTTTTTGCTCTAAATGTTGAGCTATTAATTATACGAGCATAGGAGATGACTTGACGTTGCATTTACAGGTAACAAATATCGGTGTTGTGTGCGTCAAAATTATACTTCTTGAATATTTGATGTCTTCGTCCCTCGATGTACGACGTTTGTTGTGTTTCAAGTTGGAAAGCCGCTTCCTTTATTTTTGTTTTCAGACAAATGAGCACGATAAAAGTGCGGAGGTTGTAAAAACAACGGAATAGGGGAGGGAAAAAATCTGTTGCTGTATTTTCTACGAGAGATAACTGTGTTTTTCGGTACATTTCGGTACCTTCTGCAGTCAGTGATGGAAAAGCATCATTTGAAACAACTTGAGGAACAACTGAAGTGTAATTTGCTGCTTCTTTTAACTGCGTCTAGCCCGATTATATTACTTTTAAGCGCGCAACACGTAATGAACGTATTATGAAAATGCATACACTCGCGAGTTTTCGCGAGGGTCATATTATATCGTCGGTGATCTGACATTAGCTTTTTTTTTATGACAAATCAGCCTATGCAAAATAGAAGGAATTGCATACTCACATATTGGGAATGTCGTCGTTTATTAGTCTAATACTTTGTTTCCACCAGAATTTTAAAGCAGGTTTCAATCAATGAAACCAGTTCCACATTTCGATGTAAACCAAAAATGGTTTGGTGCAAGCCTGTTTTCACCAAACCATGGTTCTCACGAGTAGTCTTGCTAATTAAATTTGATTTTTGACAATGGAAACAAAGTTTATTTTTTCCAAAAATAGAAGCAAAGGTTTTTTAAAATTGCCTAGAAATTGCAGAATTCATCTTATTTTTGTAAAAAATACACTACATGTAGGCCTATTGTGCCTTTTTTTACAACCATATTCTCAATTTTAGCGACCGTTTTCATGGTTGCCCGGGGGCGTAGGGTCCCTCTTCACCCACGCTGCACTTATGTTACATGTAGATGTGTGGGTGCCCACTTTCGGCGATTCGCATAAAAATTGCGCAGAGCTATAAATGTTTGTTTTTGCATATTGT
The DNA here is from genome assembly GCA_034692225.1 of Polydesmus complanatus. Taxonomy (NCBI): domain Eukaryota; kingdom Metazoa; phylum Arthropoda; class Diplopoda; order Polydesmida; family Polydesmidae; genus Polydesmus; species Polydesmus complanatus. Next base: position 62,876 of record JAQGAZ010000263.1, on the reverse strand, counting down.
TTGAGATTTTGTTTTTGAAACAAATCAACAATATTATTGATGCCATTTTTATCACGCTCGGGTATATCGAGTTGCCATAACCACTCATATACGGCATATGTAAGGATTCTTGTGAGGCAGATATTATTTATTGGTATACGAAAATGTTCCATGATGTTTATGTTCAATACGTACCCAATACTAACGGGCCAAAAATTGTGCAAAAATAGGGTTTTTAACGTTTGTTTTCGTTTCGGAATGTGTTAGCTACTAGCATTGATTTTTATTTGTTTATATGTAATAGTGCGCGACGGTAATTTAAGTAGACTACTTGTTAGCAACGAACGCTGGTTTTATGTGTCCAAAGTTTGCGCACTAAATTATTCTAAAGTAATCAACATTTTAATACACAATGCGAAAGAGCAATAAAATCTTCATTACAGTTTTTTTTTTTTCTTTTATAACTTGATACGAGTATACAATCACATACACCGTTGAATATAATCATCTTTTCTTTTTCTTATTTTTCGAATCAGACGTGGTATGTGCGAAGTACGATAAAAGCGCTGGCTGTGTATATATATTTTAATAAAATGCGGTTTAGACTCGTATAATGCTGTATACGCGTATTGTTTGCCTTTTCTTTTTTTTTTTTTTTTTTTGTTGTTTAGAAATTAAATTTTATTTTCGCTTAAAGAAATGCAGCGAGTACGTGGATAGCATTCCATACAAAATGATCTCAATAATATAGGGCAAATATATTAAAAAGTGTCTTAAAGAGCAAAGAGAAAGGTGCTTTGGATTCTAAAATACAGCTTAAATAGTGTCAAAAGCGGGGAAATGTGTGAGATACATAAATACATTTATTTTTATTTTATTATTATTAAAAGTTTTCTTAACTGGCAAGTGGTTACATCTTGTTTCATTTAGCGCGGTAGTTAATAGTTGCTATGCAGATTATTAAAAAAGCAATTCATTTTGTTTAAGCGAAATACTTATTATATACTGTACATGTGGTTTTCCAACAGTCCCGGATTAAGCTTCTTTGGGGCCTTAGACAAGAATATTTTTTGGGTCTCCTGCGGATAAGAAAACTCTCATCTAGTGAAATAATTACGACTCTTGGAAGAAAGAAATAAATTTGGTACTTACGAAAGTGAATAATTTTTGACTCATTTTTCACGCTATTATTTTGCAAAAATTTCTTTACTTCAAAAATAAAAAAATTTTTTAGGAAAACTAACAAAATTTTTAAGAAAGTTAACAAATGTTTAAGGAAAAATATGAAATTTTTGTTGTTGACAAAGCGGGTCTCTCAAAATAGCGGACCCTAGACATTTGTCTAGGTCATGATTCGGCGTTGGTTTGCTTAAAACGTCATCGCTATACATTTTGCAATGAATTCGACTCATTTTTTTAAAAATTTTATCTTTGCAAACTCCGGCGCGTACGCAACATACTTTCGTCTTTGGAAATCCATTTAAAACGTCTTTTGAAAATCAGATTGGGGGGAGGACACCGAAAGATATATATATAGTTACGGAATAGAATACATAATTCAGATGCGATGTTTGACTGTATTTGAGCATATCCAAAGCTATTAAATTGTACTTTTGAGCATTTGGAGTCTAGACAGATTCGTCGAGCATGAAAATATCACGTTCGATAGAAAGAAACGGACACAATATTACATCGGGGATAAAAATATATCTAAAACCATAAAGTAAAAGATAGTAGAAGTAGTAGAAACCCGTTAGTTTATTGTCGAGAGTTGCTATTTTGATCGATTTTCTTTTTTTTTTTTCTTTTTTAATTTTACCTTCCGAAATTCGATCTTAACCGAAAACTTTTATTATCGTGCTTAATGACACTCGAAATTTTTCCAACCTAAATTTCACGGCGAAAATTATACCGACACCGACTATTCAACATTTTCTCATTTTATTTCGCCGATTTTCCTCGCATTTTATTTTGTTTTCTAATCGTCACATTACATCGTTTTCGGCATCTACCTTCTCGAAATTTAACGATCCGTATACGTATATGTTCGAATGAATATTGTTTGTATTAAAACAAGCAAATATACTTTTTTTGCTTGTTGAAGATTATGATGGTCTGATCTTATTGAGACCGAACGAAATATTAGAAATTGCTTGTTGGAAATCGCGGAGTTAACGTTTGACTAGGCAGTATCCGATTTCTCAAAGATGTATTGGATAGAAGCGACTGTGTTGGGGGGAGATGCGTCGTTCCGAGAAAGGAAAACGCGGGCGGGCGAGGGATCGACTATCGAGTGTACGTGCTCAAGTAGACCTCTACAGTCACGTAGTTCTTGGTAATGATGCGGAAAACAAAGTCAAAGAGAATCAAGTTAGAACATCGAGATGGAAGGCAATTTTACTATCTCGTGATGGCTTTATTTTTACCCCCTTCGCTGTACATAATTTTATACATGAACAAGCCACTTAGGCGGCGAATACACGTAGATTACAGATATGTTTGAGAGAAAAAAAGTTAAAATAAATTAAGCCGAAGAATTGGGGAGGAGGGAGGAAACGCGCGCTTTCGTATATTTTTCGAGAAGATAGATGAATGCGATCGTTAAAAAATTGATTTCAAATTTCGAAGTCTCAGTTTTAATTAGAACGAGACGTAATATTATACAGTCATATTTTGATGCGCTTCGCTGATTAAACTTGGAAATGCATTGATAACGTATTGCATCTATTTAGCGATATGCAGATAATTGAAATTAAGACGCGATTGTTGACAAGGCATGCTTAATATGTAAAAAAATGTATTTTAAAAATCTAGTAGAAGGGCCTACAGTAAAAAGTAAACAAAACTTTTATCATTTATTTTAAAATGCAATTTTCTATTAATAATTACAGTCGCTAGAGGGGGATTTTTTTATCATTAGAACAGCTAATTTCTTAGGAAATTACAATTATTTGAAAAAAGTACGGTAATTACTTTTAACTTGTTTATTTGTTATTTAATGTTATATTACGATTGAAACTAATCTAAAGGTTGAATTAAATACAACCCGTAGTTAATTTTGAAGACTGTTATAGCAGTTTTATACAGTAAAAAATATGCATTACAATTTGATTTTATTTATTCTGTATTAAAAGATTTAATTTAAAATTATTTTTTGTTATACTGTATGTCTTTATTATATTGGGGATTTATTAATGAGAAATGGGCGGTTTTAAAAGTACGGTTTTTTATTAAAAGCATATTTTTCATTGAGGTTACACACGTTTCCTTTCAACTGCACTCAATGGATATATACTGTCTGTTGGGTTTTTTTTGCCGCTCTATAGTGCTATCAATCGAACTCAGGTGTTCAGTATAGAGATAGCGGGGATGGCATTCCATAAGGGGTTTCAAATTGAGTGTAGGCCTAATTTGTGGAGAGAAAAAAAAAGAGAGGTAAATTATGCCATATTTTCTAAAAACAATTTAGCGCTTTAAAAACTCGGTCACCCAATACTTTTATCATTAACCAAATTAGGTTCTTTCTCCCCCTCCCCCCTCTCCTTCTTCTTTAACCTCAGTTATTGGGACCTCATCTCATACTGGTTTTGCACTTAGGACCTCCCAAAGAGTAAGTGCGGTACTGTGCGCTTGCATACTCAGGGTCGTGAAAATGTGATGACCACTTTGGGAGCGACGGAATCAAACTCACAGAAATGTCTCGGATTAAAATGGATGCTATCTTAAAGAGGTTATTTTCAGAAAGTAAATGTTATACAGGATAAGTTGATCGTAAAAGAAAAAGGTAATTTAATTTATTCACTATAAAAAGGGTATAGCTTCTAGTATAATAAATGAAAAACAAAAAGATAAATAAAACACGTGCGAAATGCATTAATTTTCTTATTGTTCAATAGTTGAGATTACTATCGGCTGAAATTAACGATCTCTCTTTCGTATTCAAGTTTAGCTCGCAAAATTTTCATTTACATTTTGAATTCAGAGCTATACTGCGAATGCATCTCACCGCTTAAATTTATTGCGCCGGTATTTGAAAATGTGGGGAAGAGAGAGCGAGAGAGAGAGGAAAGAGTTAAATTTAGTCATGACTATAAAAGTTGACTTTCTCATTAATAACGAATATTTGGTAAGCATAAAGTAAGAATATCCCAGCAACCACTTTTCATTGAGTACAAATATATTATGCCGCGTTCACACGCGTTTTTAAGGCTCAAAATTTTTGTTATGGAGAGGGAGAAGAAGAAAAAAAAAAGATATATTGGTTTGATGATTAATGAGGCAACCAACACTCGACATTTTATATTATAAATCACGATTAACTTAAAAGTGTGCGACGAAGAATTAATCTTTTGAAACGTATTGGCGGAATTATTACGTGTTGCGTTTAGTTTGCATTTTATTTCTATTTTTCTTTCTAAGTTTTAACGCGTAAAATGAAAAAAAAATAATAGTTATTTGTTTAATATCGCGCTCATGATGTGTGGCGAATAGAAAATGCCTACTTTTTCTAGGAAACTTATCCTTAAACTGTAAATAAAGATAATTTTTAGACCAGTGAACAAAAACACGTGTTATCACCCCCCATTTTTGTACAACTACAGTATCTGAAAATGATCGTCTCCATTTTATTGCCTGACTTCCAGTTACATAGAAAAAATATAAAAGTTAAGCATTGTTATAATAAAATATTACATTGAAAAAGCATTCTCCTTCTTCCGCTTCTTATAACTTACTCTCGAATACAGTTTTGCCATAGGATAATATTTCTACATCAACTTTAATAGGAGCATTAAAAAAAGAGTTATTATACAATAATAAAAGTTAATTCTTATAAAATAGAAAAGGCAATTAAATTCAACATTTAAGTACTAGCATTTTTACTGAATTGTTTTTATTACTATTCTGAGTCGTTTTATCTATTTATTGTCGTTGCCTAGGTCAGTTTCTATAGCACCAAAAAAAAAAAGTTGTTTATGCAAATGTTGAACTTTAATTTTACTAAGAGGACTTTTATTTATTGTTTATTTCAACGTATCATGGTTTGTTTTTTTAAAATTGCATAAATTCTGCAATTTTTTTTTGATGGAAAATAATAATTCATAAGTCTTTATTTACGTTTCATGGGAAGGTTCGCCGGTTATGAGTAATACTACGACAGTACATTAAAAGTTTGCGCTATAATTATTCTCATTTTACTATTCCAGAATTTTTTTTGGTAATGCATTCTCCAGATATTGTTTGGATTGTCACTCACCGGTATAATACCTACCTATAAAATGAATATGTTTAGCCTAATTAAGATAGCTTTAATCCGGCTCCTGATTTGCCCTAAATTTAGCAAAAATCTTAATTCGAATTTGACATTGAAAATTTCAAGAAAAGAGTTAATTATTTTTCTCTCTCCGACGTTCTCTGCTTCTTTCTCTCTATTGTCTCTGACTAATTTCGAGAGATTTTTTCAAGTGGAAAATAAGTTTAAATGAAGGAGTGAAAGAGAGATAGAGAGGGCTGGTTTCCGCTTTGGTGATTCGGAGATTATTATTAACAGTAAAATGTAAGTGGCATTTTGCTGTTCTACTACTTATTTAAGATTGACTCATTTCAAATTTTAATTAATTTTCTATTTGTACGGCTTTGATTTCGTCATTATCATCCGTATAGCTTCTCTCTCACCATCCTCTCCCCCCTTTTCCCTCTCTCCCTTATACTTTTTAGCGTCATCGAATGAAAGATGGGAATTAATTTGTCGAAGGCGAAATTGAAACTTAAGACTGAAAGGGAGTGTAAGGGGGTAGCGGCGGTCTATTCAAGCAAAAATAAATTGATTAGAAAAATGCTGGATATATGTGTGTGCGAGTTAAAAACCGGGCGGCGCTATTTTTGATCTATCGAATTCTTGCGGTCGCCACTACTCGACACTTTAAAAATGAAATACAGTATATATAATAAAAAAAGCGAACGAAATCATCGCAATATTAATTTAATTTGATAAATTGAGTGAAGGAAGGAGAGGTTTTGAATCTCCAGATTGTCTTTTTGTGAAACCTAAAATTGTCAAAGAAAATGCAGAACTTGAGATTAAGTGGGTTCGAGGCTTGATGAAGCGTCAAAATCAAGTGATGCGCTTAGAAGGATTTAATTTGACTAAAAATAATGCGCTTGTTCGATGCTATTGAAAATTCTTCTCTCTTACTCTCTCTCCTCCCGTCACCTCCATCACCCCTTATCTATTATTTTTCAACTTAAAGTAAGGTTTTGTAATTGATTTTTCAACACGAGAAGGGTAGGGTGGATAGGATTTGATTGACAAGGCGAGGATTTATGAGTTCTTCACCACACTTATCTTTTCGGGTACATTACATTCTCTCTCCTCCACCTTATACCCCCCTTCTCCCATCGAATAACTTTTTTTTCTACAAATTTAAATGCTACATATAAATTGGATGTTTGAAAACGCTTTAATAGGTGTCTCGCTTCTCACAAGTCAGCATTTTAATATTTTTGGGGATTGAAGTCGACTTTTTTTTTTTTTGCCGCATTTGCGAAATATACTCGTAGGATGATGGTGGCGGCGGCACCTGGAATGGAAATTCGTTACAATCACTTGCTCTCCCTCTCTCTCTCACTCTTTTCTATCTCAAATCTACGACTATCGATTGAAGCCGCGTGTTTTTTTTTTTTTTTTGCTAGTCGAATTACGAGATTTTCTATAAATTATTCAGAGGGATTTTTGAAGACGGGTTCGGAGAGTTTATTGAAGTGTCTCGTCGTATCACCTGACACCTAACGGTACGATCCGCTGAGAGCAAAAGATGAAATATGGGATAATTATCAAAAGGCGGTTATTTTACGCCTACCGGTACGTTTGACAACTTAAAATATATACCGTACTGTAGATCAAAAAGAAAATTTATCGACTTTTATCTTTATGGAATATTCGGTTATTCACAAAATTTTTCGAACATAAATAACAACTAATAAACTTTTTTTTTTTTTTTGGAGGGGTACTGGTGGTGGCGGTGTTGCATGAGTTTATTTATTAGGCTGAACCCATGGTTCTTAATCAAGTTCAACAAGAATAATGATGTCAATGGAGTTTGGTATAGCTTAGGATAAAAAAAAACTTTAATACAGTATATCGTGTACATAATATTATGCGAATACTTCCGATATTTTTCAAATAACTGCGCTTTTCGCACGCAAATACGCATGTGTGCGCGATACTTAACTGTTCAACGTTGTGTTTTTAAAATTTTATTCCGAAATAATTTACATGAATAATGTTATTATGTTATTATAACATGGTTTGAATGATGTTTTAACTCCACGTATAATAATATATTAGCTCGAAGTATTACTACTTTGGTGTTTATTTTTATTTTAAATATTAAATGAACAATGAAACTATGAAAAAATAAATGTCAACATTAAGTTTATAGAACTACTCGAAAATTAATGAAAAATATTTCGGGATATACGGTAATATTATTTTACTGTAATTAATTAACTAGAAATAAATTTTTTGTTGAATAAGAGTTTGAATGATTATTTTTATATACAGTACTTTTATTATTATTATTTTAAAATTAGTTTTGAAAATCTGTAATTGAGTGGCAATTTTTTTTTCTTTCTTCTTCTTTCGTTTTGAAATAGGAATCATATAATTTTTTTCAAGTTTTTAGCGTGTTATTTTTATTTTTATTTTAAGCTTGTTAGATAAATGGAGGAGGTTTATTGTTCAATTGATTGGCAAAAACTGACAAATTTCAAAGTCGTATCGATTTTTAGAGAGAAGTAAGAAACAAATTGGAAACCTGATTTAAAGATAAAATAAATGTTTGGAAATCCGCTCTTTTACCTTTCCTGCGCTCATATATATATAAGTACTTAACAAAATAAGATAACTTCTAAAATTGGTCATAAAATACTTTCAGCTTCAAATTACTTTTTTTTTCCGGGGGGGAAGGGGGGGAAAAAAATAACGGAAAGTTGGAAACATCAGGATTGAAGGTATTAAGTGAAGAGGTGTTCAGTCAAGTTTACTCAATTTTAATGGCTTCCTTTTACGAGGCACTTTCAAAATTTGAAAGACGTGCTTCTGCTCTGCGCGCGCTTTATGTTGAGGTTTTTAGTCTTTGAATTTTATTTTCTCTTGTTGTTGATGGTTGGAGCGGCTCAAATAACTGGAAAACGCCAGGAAACATTAATGAATTGAAATGGTCGCCAACGCCTATCCCTCTTTTTCTCCAAATACCATTCTAATTTGAAAAGCAGCAAAAGTCAGGCTGGGGTAAAAACACATCTTTTCAATGCAATAAATTAAATGTAAAAAGGATTTTTATTAATTTCATATTAGGAATTGTAAAAAAACAAAAACTAGCTCATAGTTTTTATGCAAAAGAACGTTTAAACATTTTCTCGGACCAAATTTTAAAGTACATGTATTTACTTCGTTTTTTTTATGTTTCGTATTATTTGAACAGTTTTCAAGATCTTGAATTTGAATAATAATAAAAAAAAAAATTATAGATAAAAATTGGCAAGAGATAAAAAATTTTATTTTAAAGAGGAAGAAAAAAAATACGAGAAAAAGATAACATAGAAACTATAAACTACAATTTCAAATTTAGTGGAATTTATAGGAAAGGAAATAATTTATAACCTTTTTTTGTTTCTTTTTCTTCTTCTTTTTTATTTAAATAAAATAGGGAGGGTTATTATCGTTGGCAAATTGATCTAATCTTTTTTTTTCTTTTTCTTCCAACTCAATATAAAAGCGCTAAATTGCTTTGATTTCCACTTAAAATAAATGAAGATATCTCGGCATTGAAAAGAGGGACGTATGAGCTTACACTGTTTCGCAATTAGATGATTTTGCATAGTGACATTTTTCTTCGCCCGACGTCACATTTTGAAATGGAAACGTTTTCTTCTCTCGTCTATTCGCGTTTTAAATGTTTTGAACTCGTGGGCTCGGAGGTGGCCGCGCGATGACGACGCTAATCAGATGGAAGCCGACGACTGAGTTTGCCTTTCCGACTATTGTATTACACTACGCGGTTGATTTAATCGAACAATAGCATAAAAGTTTTTGAAAATGTGAGGTTAAATCCACACACACACACACACGCGTACGCGCGCGATTTGGTGTTGCGCGTATTTTGTTTGCGGCATCGACGACACAAACGGATTACGTTGAAATAAATAACAAGAGCGAGCGAGCTGGGTTGGTAGTATTATTTTTGACTTGTCTATAAACCGCCGCGCTTTTCTTTCATTGCTATTTTGATTTTTACATGGTAATTTTGGTCATCAGCAGTCAATCCTATTTATCTCCGGCAATCGGATTTTCTTTTGGGTTTGCACGATCTCTATAACAACCTCAATAATGACCTCAGCTGGTTGACTCGGCTTTAACTCTCCATATCAACTCGACGAATTCGGGGTTTGCTCGCATCCCTTACCGCTATCGTGACGCCGAATTCTAATAACTTTTTATGAATGCTGTTTTTAAAAAAAATTGTTATTTTGGCATTCGATTGGGGCATTTGAAAAGCCCGAGCTTAAGTGGATGAAACGAATCAACGAAAGCGATTTTAGATATTCCGACATACGTTGGTAATGCTGAATAAAGTCGTCATCCTTTCTCATTCATTCAAAAAACGCAAATCTTGGTAGGGATCGAAGGGAAAGATTCGCAAAGTCAAAAACCTCATCTCAGATTTTAATATGAATTAATACTTTGATTTATGATATTTGGAGAAAGTAAAACGACAGTAACCATCAAACGTTTGGATTACCGCTGTTGTATTTAAGTAGATAAATGTTTTTAAAGAACTCGAAATACAGTTTTAGCTTGTTCTCCTTTAGATGATAGAACAAAATTTCCGAAGTTTCATTTCAATGATAAAAATCGGAGACCTACTCAAACATTGTTATACAATACATAAATACATGTAGTTTTATTTTTGACCTGATTTTATTTTTCATTTTAAAATATTATTAAATTTGAGTCAATAAATTAAAATTTTATAAAATTGCAAAGTTCTTGCATAAGAAATTGCTTTTTAAAGGCAAAACTTTTTGTTTTGCAAAACGTTTAAACTATTATTTTACGAAATAGCTTATTAGAAATTTTAAGCCTCCGTTGTTTTCATCTCAGATTGAATGAATTAAATGTTTTCTCCGGCATCGATCGACATTGCACTCGGCGCACGTAGGAGCGTAGCAAAAGCGAGATAGTGGACGCGAGTCAATAATTGGCTGCTGCCATCATCGCCGCTTGGAAAATTATTCTGTGGAACATTTTGTTAAACACTGTCCAAGTGATTAGAGATATCGCCAAACGATCTGCGCAGAAATGGTACGATGACCAGATTAGAGAGGTTGGACGGTGCATACATATACCGGTAGAATATGACTGCACATTAAATGTCAACGTTGTCGATGTAAATGCGAACCGACAATCGCAATTCCTTCCTATTCTCCAGTTTGACGTAAAATGCACGTGCTTAACGCTCTCGCCTTGATAAATGACACTCGAACGCTAAAAACCGTCGACCGTTCCTGCTATTCAACTGCAGTTCGCTCACTCTCCATTATAATGATCAGATGAAAATGAGTAGGAAAAAAAAAACATTGGATAGATGAAGAGATCTTCTTTCGAGATGAGGAACAACTTCAGCTTTATGGAAGGACTTACATGCGAGTGATGGAATATTCTGATTGAAAGGAAAGGAAAAAGTCAAAATCACCTTTAATTTTTGTTCTTTTGGATAGAAAAAGAAAGTAGCTGAGATTGGTCAATGACCGTTGAAAATGTGAATAATAGCCAATAATATACGAGAACTGTAGTTGGAAGCGGAAATTCCACAGATTTAGTTTTGAATTTAACAAACCAATTTGAAAAGATCAATTTGCAATGAAGAGAAAACCGATTAATAAAATATAACATCTTTACTTTAAAATAATTATTTAAATATTTACAGTACTGTATTGATACTTTGTATTAATAATTTTCATATTATCGTATAAAACAGCTTTGTATTGTTGCTATTATTTTTTTATTTTTATTTTATTGCGTTATTTTGAAAAGGCCGTATAGAGCGCTACACAGTACCGTAGTTAAAAGAAATTTATTTACCAAGCACTTATAAAATTTAGGTTGCCATCCTTTTCTCTCCTTTAAAATCTAGAAATGGGCATTGTCTGAATTGAACTAGAATAGAGATCTTTTGTTGAATTTGGTAATTAAGAAATATTTGTTTTGTATTTCAATTTAATTTATTAATCTCTTGACGTATTCGCATACAAATTGAATTGCTTTTGTAATTAGAAAATGCCCCCAATTTCCAAACAAATAAAGTTAACAATTATTATTTAATTATCTCATTTATCTTACAGCAAATTTTCCTGTCATTATTTGAACAATTCCAATCAATCGACACAACAATAATAATTATTGATATTAATACCCATCAACATTTGAGTGTACAGTACTAGAATTCGTCGTTGCACTACCGGCAGTAGCGGATTTCCAAATTTTCCGCCCTGAGGCTAAAATGTTTTGGCCGCCCCTAAAAAGAGGAAATTGTTATGAATTTAGAGCGTTGATACTTTTTTTCATGCTTTCCATTTGATATTGCTTCCGCGGAAACCATGTCGATGTGGCCTTTTATTAAGTCGTCTCATATTATTGGGATTGCTGCTGAAGTTTTCTTTGAAACGTTTTCTTGATGTCCTTGTTGTTCTAGTTATATTTTAATCCATTATTATTATCTTTAGAAGAAAATATGCATTTTATATGCAATACTAATGCAAAACTTGATAATTTATAATTGTACGTGTTAGTGGTTTTTCATTTAATTTTACTATTATTCCTAAGTCATTTCCTTATTCGTGATTTGCGATAGTTAGTAAAAAGCGCAGTTTTGTTTCTCAATGGTTTCGCAAACGACTTTCAAATTCCTATGTTGACACGTAGACGCAACAATCGATGCAAAACTTTTTTGGGGGGAGGCTTAAAAATGAAAGCTATTTTCAGTATTTAATATCTGGAAGATATGATTTTTTTTTTATTGAATGCAAAAATACGTGACTGGATGTATTCATCATCTAGATTTGAAGTTTGTTTTGAATTTCACACACGTACACTCCTAGTGGGAACCCCGCACAGTCTCCTCCTCTTCCTCGTATTATCTTCTCACGTCCTATAATACCGTTTGGGGGTAGCTAATTTTATCAAAATTTGAAAAATAACCGAAATAAATAATATTTTAAGCTAATTTAATCGCGATTTGACTTTCCAGCAATTTTTTTTATTGAGGCTGAAAATAACATCTTATATAAAATTATAAGTGATATTGGTTCGCTAATGCTGTATACGTATGACGTCAGTCTTATCTTTCAAATTAAAAAACCGTGTTATATTTTATTATAATAATGTTTTGGTGGAAGCAAGCATTCTCTGCAACTGATCATAAAAAAAGTATTTGAACTCTTTGAAAATGGTTCTAGATTATTTTGCCAAATTTAATTAATTAAAGTGTATGTTTTTATATTAACGACAAGAATATTTTTCAGGGGTTTTTGAACTCGAGTAAAATCGATCTCTTGGGGTGCAAACCCTGTTTTCTCGTCTATAATATCTTTGATGATTATTTGTCGGTCAGAATTCCAGGGGCGCAATAAAATGGCGAGACTTGCGGCAATGAAAAATTTAACAATACACAATATGACAATACTGTATACTTGTTGGGAAATTTTTTTTTATAACAAATTGAAATACATGTAGCTCAAAATTATCTTGAACACCTATTATCCTAACAAAAGTACATCGCATACAAAGAAATAAAACGTTTTATTTTTAATTCTGTATAATATCAAGAATTATTTTTTTATAGTTAGCATAAGAATTTTTATTCTTTTTTAATATTTCTTTCTTTGTAAAAAAAAATAATAAAAGTTCCAAATTGACAAACTTTTATTTGAAATTTGTGTAGTGAAATACATACACGATAATACTATTATTATTATTATAGACGCTTATGGTATATTATTTATCAACTAGAGGGGGGGTGGGGGTTGATGCCCCCCGCCCGTTTGCGGAGTAGTAAACTGTGTAAATTTAGTTTGCGTTTGCAGTGCTGGGTCGTCTGGTGTTCGCCGTCTGTGGCCTACTAGGTAATACATTACGGTAGGCCTACATGTACTTCCTTATGAATATTCGTTAGTAACTTCCGCTTGGGTTTTACGACCGTAAACCTTTTATACTATATGTAGGGTCGATAGGTTTACTTTTATTAAGAAACCCTATTTTCATTTTGATTTCATAGTTTATGCGCACAAAAACTCATTAATTATTAAGACTATTAATTTTTAAAAGAACGTGTATAAAGACGAATTATTGGTTAGCTATTATTAATTTACGGTTGCTGCGATAACTATTTTCAGATACTTATTAGAATTTAAAAAGCGGGTTCATTTGATTAGGTTGTTATCGAATGTTTTTGACGCAAATGAATAATTGCATTAGTAAAACCGAGTTAGAGAAGGAGAAAAAAATAAAAGTGATTTTGAATTGAAATTAGAAAAGTGTAGCAAAGTATTGATTGAAATAAACGGCGGTAGAGCGAAATATAGGAATGCATTTTCATCTGGAACGCTATGTTAAGTAAATTTCAATGTTACTCTCTCCTCATTAAAACGACAGAACATTAATACAGTAGGTTGAAAAAAAGATCGATAGCTTTCTTGCATTGATTTCTTTTTACAAGTTATTAGACCTGCAGCTTATTTACATTATTTTGTTATCGATTGACTTACCTCTTTTTATTTTTCCGAAATAAAATTTTGTCTTTGTAGCATATTGCATTGAGCATACAAATTCGTTATACGGTAATGTGAAAAGTTTAACGTTCAAAATAGGTAAATTTGATTGTGATGCAGTTTTGTCGACGCGAGTGAGAATGGTTGTTTATTATTTCCTTCAAATCCCAGATTTCATTTTTCAGCTTTTTTTTTAATCGTTTTTGATTTTAAGATAATAGCGACTTTCAAATTATGACTGCAGCAATACCTACACTGTATAATGATGAATAAGATGTATTTACTCATAAGCTTCACTTTATGCTTGTGTATTACCTTATAATATTATAGTGTTTACTATTTAATATCTTTTTTTAAGATTTCATATTTCCTAATATCAAAGCAAGTTTGAAGATTACATGTTGATTCCTCGCACCGCTATCTTATTTTCAAATGAAATTTTTTAAATTGCAGTATTAAGATTTTTGTGGCAATTAAATCTGATTCATAATATGACCCAATTTTTTTTTTTTTTTTAAAAAAAGTGATTTGATACATTTTACAATCTTCAGTCAAATTTTCGAACACTTAATTAACTTTTAAGAATTTTTTACAAAATATATTTTTTCGATTTTGTTAGAGGATCGGGCTTTGAAGAATCCTGAAACAGTCTAAGCACATTTGGTGCGCCGCAATAATGCGAGATCCTCTCTTACCGGGTGCGACAAAGCCATGAGGTCGAAATCAGGACAAGTGCCCCAAAATGCTTTATCAAAACATTTAATTCACCCGAACGTTATCAAATTATTAAAATAATTCCATTTTTAGTTGTCATTTTTGCTTATGAGATTCACGCTTATAAGATAGTACTCCCAATCATAGATTTTTATTATAAAAGCTAATAAAAAAATTCATATTTGTTTTCTATTTATTTTTTTTACAAATTTTATTAATAAATGCTGTTTTACTAATGAAATTTTTGTTTTTTCAATCGCAGCAGGTAAAAGCGTTTATTTAATATTTATATTTGCACCGTTTCATTTTTCTTAATAAGCGCACAATTTGAATGCTACTGCACATTTTTTAATTTGATTTTGCAAGTTTAATAAAGAGCTTAAGATCGATTAGACATTTTTGTTTTTTTTTTCCTTGAGCCTCGCGTACATTTGTTACGATTTGTCGGTACTTTGATGAACTTTGCTGCAGATTTTTGTGAGTGGGGGTTTGAGGCTTAGGATAGACGACGTAAACACGCAAAGTTAGAATCTAATCATGCATCGCTGGATTAACGAACAAATTTTAATTTTAATATTAAGTGAGTTAGGGAAGCAGTCGTAATTACGTGGGAGCAAAATAATCAAAAAAAACTTGGCTATTGATTTATGTTGCGGAGTACATGTAGATCGCTAATTCCAATCCCAGCCAATAGGGATGCAGAGAATCACGGTAGTAAGAGAGAGAGAGTTTCGAACGGAAGGCGAAAGAGAAAAAAAAATTTTGTTTCTTTTCGACTAAGAAATAATCACAACACTCCAATTGGATAAAATTAAAGTTATTTTTTTCATTAAAACTTAAATAAGAGAAGGGGCAAAAAAAATAGCATTCAACATGCTTGTTTTTCTGTAAAGAAAAGAAAAAAAAAAGATTTTATTTTTTTATGTGATTTTGAATCTATATAATTAGAGTTGCAAATATCCGGATAATTGATTTTTGGAGCTAATAATTAACCGGCACCAATATTTGCTTTATCATTAAAAAAAACCCCCCCTTCGATTTACCGGTTGTTTCCTTATATTTTTTGTCGCTATTTTTGAAGGAATTAAAATGGAAGAATGATTATCAAAGCTGAACGCGAACATCAAATTTATTCGGTCTTCGGATAACTGAAATCCTCGTTTAATTGGAAGAACTAATGCGACCTACTTTCACCACATTAGTAGAAAAACATGGAACAGTAAATTAACCTTACTTTTTTCTGTTAATAAAGCGAGAAGCGTAATGGAACATGGCAAAAAAAAAAAAAAAATGTAGTGCACTTTCGTAAAACCCCAAAAGAAAAAAAAAAATAAAAGCGAAGTTAGATCACGAAGAATAAATCCGCGGATATTGATCAAGTGAAGTGGATTACCGAACAACCTCCCTAACATAACGAATTGCGTGTCCCAACTCGAAACGACAAGTTTGAAAGTAGCGTGAAACGATAAACCGCGATTACCGGTTCTCCAACACGGTATCCGCCAATGACAAAAATTTGAAAATTTACAATCATCTGAAAACCGCAAAAGGCGACTAATGTTTCGTAAAATCACGGACTCTTTAACCCTAGAGCTTGGGTGGGATACGGCTTATTATTATCATGTCGGTCGCCGTTAGTGCTAACCGAATCGCTTTTCACTCGTTCCGCGGCGTAATGTTTTTTTGATTTGAGAATGATCTCCAAACATTTCCATCAGTACAAAAAAGTTTGATTGGTGTTTTTTTTGGCTCTACATTAAGATACGACGCAGAAGCACCAGTTTGATAGTAGTTTTTTAATTACAGGCGGAAGTCCAATAGTAACAATTCGGACACCGAGGTATTTCGGTACCCGAACGTTTCAACCTTACAAAGGGAAAATTTAAATTTGAAACTGAAAACTTTTTAGACTACTTTATTAATATTATTATTTTTTTTGTATTACTACGAGTAGGCTATTATACGCACATGTATATCACATAACTCGTGAAACATATAAAAAAAAAAATGAAAACGTGATGTATGTGCAATAAATTCTTTGCTCAGATGCTTTTCTACTGCTTTAATACTTATTCTTCGTTAATAGTTGTCAAAAAATATATAGGTATATATATTTTACGATGTTAAATTTTGGTCTACAGAAGCAGATGCAATTTTAAAAATGAGATACATTTATTACTTTTCTTTTTTTTTGGGGGGCTTTTAGCAGAGGTTAATTTAGATGCCAACGAGATTATATAGGATAAAATTAAATTTCTTTGCGTGTCCCATTCAGTCAACGTCAACCTCTGCGGATACCACCCCGCACACCGCGTGCAACGTCAGACGAATAAGAAATTAAATTCCGCGCGATAAATGAACTTGAAATAATAAATAACTCGGCGCGAGGCTTATCTCGACGAATTCCTGCTTATATAATCTTGGTTTTCTTATAAATGATGAAAAAGTAACAAAACGCTTTCTTCCGACGCCGAGAACTTGTATTTTTTTGTCAAAAGAAGTAAAAAAAAATTCTTCAGTTTTTTGTAAAACGTACATAACTTAGAAACTTGGACATGTTTGCTTCAAATTAAATTTAGCGCCGTGGTTTTTAAAAAAAAAAAAAACATTTAAATGAGGACGTGCTCGAATTTGAGTGTACAGTATAATGCGTATCTAAAGATGGAGAAGTAGTCTATGCATTTATGAAAGGATATTTTGTTCTGCAGATAATTTTAGGTGATTTTTTACTGTCGTTGAGATGAGAAAGAGGGAGTTTCCGGGCTCGAAAGAAGCTTCTTCGACTCAAAACAAAAAATAAAATTCATTAAATGTTTGACATAATATTATAAGTATTATGAGCAATATGAGGATTTAATTTATACTTTAGATGTGTTATAAATTTAGCTGTTGTTCAAAAAATATAAGAGAGTTTCGAGATCTTTGGAAAATGTTTCGGCAGCTAGACTTTAAAAAGTTAGTCATTTTAGATAAAATTCTGGAGTTTAAATAACGTTTAATTTGTTTTTGGAAATGTCTGTGTTTAAAATCTGTAATTAAAGAATAATTTATTTAAAAAAAAAATTAAACGATTGACATATTAAAAAATGATCTGTTTAACGTTTCTCTCGCACCATAAAAATAATATTTTTTAACTTTATTTACGATTTGAATTAAACATTGAATTTGTTTGCGTTCCTGATATATTGTTTACATAAAATCTAAACTTGAATCATTAAACGTAAATACTGTATTTAAAGAATAAATGTCGACCGTAGTGTTTGCGAACTTTTCTTCTAGAAAACATTTTGTTATATATGAAGTTTTCGATCATATTCATATTTGTTATACAGTTATTACTTGTTGATGAGGTGTTCCTATACGAACATGATATGAAATATTCTTTTCAGACCTTTTTTCTTTTCTTATTTTCTTCTCAAGTAGCACTGTCAGTATATCTCTAAAACAACTTTTGATTGGCTCTACTAGGGAAGTAATTGACAGTAAACACAAAATTCAATTGCCAAACATTGTTCTATTGAATCCATTAAAATGTGACGATTGTATTCAGAGCTAACTGAATTAAAACTGTTGTTTAAAGAAAATTAATTAATTTTAAGATAGGATCAATTAGTATCAAAATTTTAATATTTTTTTTGTTCCGAAAGTTTGCGAAGTTTTATGCATTTTTTTTTTTAAAGAAAACATCTTTCCATTTTATTTATTTATTTTTTTTTAATTTTTTTTTTTTTTTGAAAATCAATTTTGTTAGAAATAATTTACGCGTAACCTACATTAATTTTTTGCTGGCCATTATCATTAGAAAACGCATTTTCACGCCGCTAATAAATAATTCCCGGACGCATTTTTCAAAATGGTTCGTTGTTTACGAAATAATGCAACAACACTGGAACAATTCTTAACATTGACCATGCATTTCAAAGCGCTTATCTGTTAACTTTTAAATTGTATTTTTTATATAAGTAAATGTTTCGCAGACTGTTTACATTGGTTAAGTTACATAATTGTAGAGCGTAAATCACAAGATGTCAGCCGAATAACTCTTACGCTTTGAATTTCCAGACTACTTCACAGATAAGAAGTATTATACAGCTTGTACAAACTTTGGGTTTTCGCCAACAATTTATTTTCTTTTATTTCTTAATACTTTATTTATTTTTTATTTGCATCATTTTTGCCGTCGAGTATGTGTGTGTGTGCGCGGACGATGCCAAATGTTGCGCTTAAATTTCCGCTCAGGCGATAAACATTCCTCGCATTTTTGCATAACGTCACCGCTTGACCAGATCTTTGTGCGCGCGATTTTTATTACTATGTCAAATGTCAACTTGAGGCTTCAACATCAACAAAGAACTGAATAGAAATAGGAAAATATGCGAAATAGCAAAAGCTCGCCTTTTAAATTTAAAACAATGAGTCGAGTTTTGCACGTTTACTTAATGGATCGTAACGCATTCAATTGCGCTAAAATTCAAGATTTTACGGCGCGCGCTATTCAATGTGCGAGGACTCGTAACACTCGTGTTGCCACCGAAAAAAAAACAACAACAACTCTAAATGCGTTCATTATGACATTTAAGTTATTAATTAAAAAACCCAGTTAAGTTATACTCGTTCGTCCCCGTAAAAAGAATTTGTACATGTAGGGCAGAATTTAGGACAAACGATGAACCCTTGTTAAAAATACAATTGCCAATCAGTTTCAAAAACGCTTTCGGTTTAATTTGGAACAGTACAGGTTGTTCTACATACCCAATTCACCCTTTCTCTCTGTGACGTTGAAACTGCTGACAGAGTAAAAAATAAAAATAAATAAAGCTGTACTGTGTACTCAAAACAGTATTGAATATTGTTTTGATTTGAATGTGCCGTTAATGTGAATTCGCATAGAAAATGAATTTATATCGAAAACAATATTTTCTACGTTGTTTGATTAAATTAAGAGGTTTATATTATGGGTGGGTAGGGAATATTTTAAGAGAAGAAAAAAAAAAGATTTGAGGTTTAAAAATAATGATATTATCGTAAGTAGGAAAGAAAGGATGATCGATTTACTGGAAATATAATACGGAAGGGTTAACCGATTAGTTCGATTTAGTGTCCAGTATTTGCAGTTGGCGTTTGTCAGTCGCCTCAATGTCGGATCTTTTAACCTAAAAGAAGAAAAAGTGGGGGCGGGGGGAAGAAAAAAAGCCGGACGATTTATTAGCTAATGCCGCTTGAATCGGCGCTCATCATTCTTCTCGAATCTCCACTTCAACTGTATCCCATACACAACGTGAACTTTTTTATTTTCACTTTTTATTTTTCCTATTTTATGTCTTCTTTAGATTTTTGGGTTCTTAACCATCAGTCAGCATCGTGAAAACGATTCCATCTTTATCACAATTGTCGTACGCTCGGACACTAACTTTTGGAAAGTCACCATTTATAAGACGAATCTACGTTTGATAACAAAAAAAAAAAAAATAAAATAAAATAGAAAATAGGGCTAATAAATTTGTCACAGATCGGCAATGCAGTGCCTTTAGCTAACGTGTTTGGTCCACGAGCAAAACGAAAAAGTACACTCGATTTACAAAAATTGCAGGACTTAAAATTTCGCAATAAAAAGTACCAAAATTTACCGGAACCGTAATTGTTTTTATTTTGAGTTTCTAGACTTAACAATTTGATATTAATTTACTCGTAACTTATTTTAAAATTGTGTTTGGACACACAAGATGGGTCGGCCTACTTTGCTATAAATAAAATACGAAACGTTTGCATTTTTTAGTTGTATGGATGACGTGTGCGCCGGCATAACTTTTTAAGTCTTGACTTCACGTTTATTTTTAATTAAACAAACAATTTTTACTCAAATTATTTTTTGACTGCAATTAAACACAGACTATAAACATTTTAAAGTAGTACCGGTAATGAATTTTTTTAGGACAAAACTTCTTAAATTGTTTTAACGATGCAGAGTGCGCTAGAATAGTGTAGATTAGACTAGCATTATGTAGTAGCCTACAAATGTTTACAAGGATAAGAGACAACAGATAGACAGAGTCAACAGAATTCATGCTCAGCAATCCCAATAAAACATTTTTTGACAATGTTTTTCAACTAATTATTTTAGAGAAACGGACAAATTCATTTCTATTTCCACCAAAACAAAAACTTTTATTTTTCTAATAAAAATTTCTTCATTTTGACGCCCCAGTTGATATGCCTCTCCCCATTAACAGCTTTACTCTCTATCCCCATGGAGCTGTCATTGGGTCTACCGTTCTAATAAGTGTCTGGATGATAATGACAAAAACTTTAAGCCCCACTATTAGAATAATTACGCCAGAATTGTAACGTAACTTGTATTCATCTCCTGATGTTTGAATTAATTTAATTCTAATGTAATATAACAGTAATTGTTTTTTTTGCTGAAGGGTGTAAACGTTATCTTGGCGCACTCTGTAGTTCAAGCAAAATAATAAACATCAAAGTATCAAAACCATTAATTAAAGCCACTTATTGCGTCTAGAAGTTTAGATTTTAATGGATACCGGTACCGTGAAATTGATTAAATTAAAAAAAAAATTCTTATAAACTTAAATTAAATTTTTAAAACGTAAATTTTTCATAAATTATTTTATTGTAATAACGTTATAAAAAAAAAAGTCTCAATTTCGACAACCGAGAAACTCGGTCAATGTCTTTATCGACTGTTACTATCGCTTTACTTTAATTCAAGCAACGTGTATATGGTTGTACGATACCCTCAGAAGAAAATAATTGTTGTTGTTGGGGGTAGCGACGGTAGTAAAAAAATGTTAGGAAAATATTGGAAAAGAGCTATAGCAACAAGCAAAGTAATAAGCCTGAATTAATTGATTCCAACCTTTCACGCGCGCGCGCATGCCTGTTCTTCACTTCCTTCTTATCCCGAACAATAAATGAGAGTACAGTATTCATGATTGGTTGCCGTTTGAGTTTTTTCTTCCATGACGGGCTAGTGGTTAAAATTGATGAAAGTGAGAGGTGGCGGGGGGGTGGGTGGGGGATGGTGATTTTCACTTCCTGCTCCATTTTTCAACGGTGTTTTACATATACTTTTTCCAGCGTCTCTCTACAAATTGATCGGATGTTAACACTCATTTGAAACTCAGTCGATAGATTAGGGCCTGATAAATCTCTTATCTCACTAAGATCTAACAATTAATTATCAACTTTTAAAACCCGTTACGTTCGGGATGGTGGAAGGAGCCCCGGGTTCGCTCGAGCCCACACACACATATTCGATCGAAATGTTAGATTAGCAAAACTTTAATTATACGCTGCAACAAGGATTTTCATTATGTAAGAACAGCCCATATTTAATTGAAGACGGCAAAGTGTCGCTTCCTTCCCTTTTCCTTCCTTCCTGGTTGCCTCCTCCTCCTCCTTCTCTCACGTCTTGCACTTTCATTTCCATCGTTCTATCGTTAACTTTGAATATGCATTTCCAAGAGCAAATTAGTGGAAAAATCAGTCATGGATACTTTGACCCGAATTAACTCGCTGTTCGTCTCGATGCTACTTCCATAATAATAGAGCAGCCAGAGAGTGAGAGAGAGTGAACAGCGGCAACGACCATCGCAAAGGATTTCCGGATCAACGAAGTTTCGATTTTATATTAGGATCGATTTAATTTTTACCACTTCAACTTTCCCTTACTATCACTTTTAGCGACTTCTCGCGCTTCCTCCAAACTTTAATCGAAATTTGTACCCAATATAATACGTACATGTATAAGGCCTGCTTTTTCTTCTACGGAAAACGCTGAACGGAAACTCTTGCAACACTGCACTTTTATTATGCTATTTTTGCAATTACTTAATTGACGTGAAAATGTAAATTGTAAAATTGCAATTTCTAAAAAAATTTGAAGAATGTCACTTCATTTTTACGCTGTTTTTTTTTTTTTTCTTTTTACGACAGGTAATTTCACTTGCAATTTAAATTGATCAATAGAAAGTTCGAAGATTTTTCTTTTTTTTTTTTTTTGAAGATTTCTTCCGTTCGAAGACCACGTTTAATCGGTCTCAACTTCGACTTTCTCTGTAAAATGTCACAACTTTTAAATTTTTATCTTTGCTAATTTTTTTTAATAACAGACGAACGTTTTATAGTGGTTTTTCTCACACTTGCTAGCCTACATTTATTTTTAAGATAGCCCTCTTTTGCATTGGTTCTCGAGTCTCACACAACACATCATTTTCGAGTGTATAGGATTGTTGCCCTGTTTTGAATTTATGAAAGTTAAAATTCTAACTACACTGTAGATCTGGTTTTAAGTTTTATATATTTTTTTTTTATGTTGTTTTTAAAATTATGTACTCTTGTAAATATTTATAAAAGTTGAGAAAAGTTTCACTCGAGCGCAACTTTTAATATGGCAAATATTTGAGGGAATAAGTTTGTAGACTCGACGAGATTGTTCAAGATATTAGCGAAGATTTAAGAAGGATTTTCGATTCCCATTTAATTTGATGTTACTGGTAAACAAGATTAATGTTTTTGGTCGGTCAGCGCTCCACTCACACTAGCGCAAATTTGAATGGAAGCGAACTTACCAATATTTGTTCGCTGCGAATTTTGAGCAAACATTTTCTTCTTCGCGGACACTTTTTTTTTGTTGCTTCTTCTTCTTTAAATTCCAACCGCAACTAATTCTTCATATTATTAAAGGCGGCAATTAGTTTAATCAGATTAAACTGAACAAATGTTATTGTTCAATGTTTATAATAGTGTATTTTTGAAGTGATTTTAACAAAATAATGTTTGCTAATGTCGTTAGCGACATTTTATCGTCCCAGGGATTGTTGATTAAAATTTGATATAAAATATATTTTTTTAAAAAAAAAAAAAGAAAAAAAAAACGGTGTGATGTAGTTTGATATCGAAAATAGAGCTTGTCGTTCTTCTTTACTACATTTTTATTATCGATAATTTGAGAATATTGATATTTTTTTAACATCCCTACTTTAATGGCATTGCTTTACCCGAAATGCGATATGGTACTGTACGAGTATTAGCATATTTTATTTCTATTTCTACAGTATAAACTTATTAAGTAATTCAATTGGCAATTAGAATGAAGAAAACAAAAGCTAAATTTTTTGGTTAGTTAATTTTTTTTTTATCATTGAATATCAATTTTATCTCTCGCACATTTTATTATTTTTTTTTATCGATTTTTATTATTATTTTTTTTTTTTGTTTACATATTCTTTTTTTTTATGTACAGTATTCGCCAACTCTTGTTTTCTAAATCAAATTTTTTTTTATATACAGTATAGTCTACGGCGCGCAGTTTCTGTTTTGCATTTCATAATATATGAATGATGCGAGTGATCTTCGAAGTGCACATAAATTGATCAGTGTTTATTGAATGTATAAGTTGCATAGATTGGAAAGCAAACATGGAAGGTGCAAGTTTTTTTTGGCTACGTTGTTTGTTAAAATGTCTCAGACATGTGATCTTCGATAAAATCAAATGAACGAGAGAGGTTTGTTGTGACGTCGGTTCGTTGAAAATTTGTTATCACGCCGTGATAGCAATTTCGGAGAAATGACAGTTGACAGAATACGTTTGAAAATAAAGCGAATTGCTCGTCGCATGGTGATTTGCAGACTCCAAAATATGCAAAATAGATTGAGCTGTCGAGATGAATAATTCTTATATTTTGATTTTTTTTTTTCCTTTCGCTTTTATATTTTTCATTTGATGCAGAATAATATCGGTTGATCGTATTGCGCATTTATTTTTCGATTGCCAGGTGAAGCTAAATCCCTCGTTACGAATGCTCTTTTTTTTTTTGGACGTCAATGCCTTTAATAATAATTAGGAGATTTTTCCTTCTCTTCTATTTCAGCATTATCAATCGCGACATTCTGGCTCTCTGTCGCCTTCGTCAATACTTATTAACGCGGTTGATTAAGTATATTCAAATATGTGAACTTGTTGTCGACGAAAATTTATGAAAAATGTGGTGCAACGTAAATATCCTTCTCTCTCTCTCTCTCTCTCTCTCGTATAATAATATTCATCGCGAATAATATTCATTAATTTAATTTCGATAATTAAAATTTCTATTGATAGTCGTTTAATATTTTTCTGATTTTTACTTGAGCTTTTACTAAGACTTCTTCTTTCGTGATTTGTTATCGATTTTTATTTCTTATGTTTTAAACCTTAAAAAAAATTTAATGGAATATGTTTTTCAAAATAATTTGTTTATTTATAGCTGTTTTTACGCAACGTTTATATTTTTATTCAGTTGAATTAGCGTAACTCAGAATTAATTTCATTTCGATGTGACGCGATTATAAATTAAATTGTAAAATTAAAAAAAAAATGCTAACTTTTTATAATTTAGAACTAGTGAAAATATCAACCATATTAATGATGGTTCGAAAGTTCGGTTATCATGTTTCGATGCATTTGGAATATTTGGTATACATAGGCATGCACAGTATACCGAGTATGTAGATAAACACCGAATTGCATAACATTAATAGTGACTGGAAGTCTATCGAAAGGGTGACGAAAAATGGTTCATTATTTTTGTTGTTGTTTTTAATATTTTTTTTTATGACCGAATTGGTCAATTGTTTTTAAATTTAACAGTATTTTTGCGTTGCGTTGAAATTGACTGCTGCAAGAGTTCTAGCAGTTTGTAAAGTTAAAATTCATGGTTTTTGCTGTTGGAACTGTTTTGTCTGCGGTTTTCACCATAAATAATGCATGACGCTGAAAGCATAAAAATTTGAAAAAAATTCTAAAATAAAATAAAACAATAATTTTACCACATTTTTTTGCAATTCTTTGTGTAGTCATGTGTTACGCGAAGTTAGGTCCTTAACGATTGATGATAATTAGAGTAGCTGAGGATAGGAGAATACATTTAGGGCGTACGTAGCGGTATAATAAATTAATAAAATCCGAAAAGTATGCTATTAGAGGATCTATCGATCAGTTGTCAAAATTGTTAATTTGTCAGTTGGCTTTTCTTAATATCGATTGAGATTTATTGAAATGGAGCGATAGATATTTCGATGATCGCGTGCTTACGAACCGATGCCG
This sequence comes from Polydesmus complanatus, assembly GCA_034692225.1. Taxonomy (NCBI): domain Eukaryota; kingdom Metazoa; phylum Arthropoda; class Diplopoda; order Polydesmida; family Polydesmidae; genus Polydesmus; species Polydesmus complanatus. The sequence goes on along the minus strand of JAQGAZ010000263.1, from coordinate 37,252 downwards.
TATATCACTTTTCTCCACGCTTTTCTGCATATACCGCGTGCAGTTACACTTTTCCCAAATAAAAATAAAAATAAAAAAAAAACTGATTTACTAAAAAATGATTTCCCGTGGGTAAACGTCACAGCGTATTGTATACACGATCAAATTCAACATTTTTCATCGGAACTTTTTTGTTCGATTTTACATTCCACGCCTGCAACACCTCAACAATGCGCGTATGTCAACAATCAGTTTCGGAAGAAAAAAAAAAATCTTTATGTAAAATTTAAGCAAAAAAAAAAAAAAAAAAACATAGGCGAAAAAGATGGCACGGAACGATAAGCATAAGCGAGACTTAGCTGTCTCTTAAAATAAATTCAACATCAAATTTGAAAGTTGTAAGCAAACGGGAATTGAGTGCGCGCGCGATAATGAAACTCCTCTCGTTCTAATTCATTTTTCTTTTCATTCACAAACATTATCGGGTTTGTAAAACTCGTAAAGAAAATTCGCAATTTCAATTTCTGCTTAAAATGTGTCAAAAAGTTTTCTAACATCCATTAGCTCGTTTGATGAAAATTTGTTTAGGTTGAAAATTGCGAATATGTCTTTGGCAAGACATTATTTTAAAACATTTTTGGGTTTTAATACTTTTATAGAGTGGAACTCGCGTTTTGAAAAATTATTGCTGTAAGCAAATAGCTCGCCATTTTTATTTAAATTTATCAATACCGTAAGAAATTATAATTATAAAAACTAACATTTTTTCATTGAGCTTTCAAATGAATTCGATATAAAAAGTGGCTCGAAATCGATTCTGTAATTATATTGAATTTAACTGGGTTATCTGAATTAACTTAACTCAGGTTTATGGGAACAGCACTTTGAACAGCTGTTTTGGACCAAAATGGTACCTTTGTTCATCGCACACAGGGCACAACTGGATGATCCACAACTTTGGGATCAAACTTACTGTACCGGTATGTTGCACCAAAATGGAAATTATTACAGATTTTAACGCTTTTTAATTATTTTGTTTAATACGTGGTGTCATTTTGACGTCATTATTAAACTTTTCGAAGCTGAAATAAAAGGTGTAAAAATGTGTTTGCACATCTTTTTTTTATTATCCACACGTTTTGATTGACGTCCTATCTGGCTTCAAAAAGCTAAACAATGACAAAGTGTTTTACGAGCCTTTAAAAAAATGCTGCGCGAACTCTTCAGTGAGAAAAGACTCTTTTTTATTGGTTACGATAATACACCAAAATAACAAAAAAGATACAAACTATTACTAACACGTAAAATGTCTCGATTGATCTATCTTTAAAATTCAGTAAAACTCCGCAACAATTAATTGAATTTCTTACAGAGTTTTGGATAATCACTTAACTTGGATACTGGATGTATGAAAATAATGGCTGTGAACGTTATAATAACTTTAAATTATTTATTTTATAGCTATTGCAACTTGATAAAACCGTACAGACGGAAATGCAGTGACTTGATAACTTTAACAAATCAGTACATGTAATTTGAATTTATCCGGGAGAACCAAAAGTACCGTATTAGTGATAATTAAATAGACTATTATTTGTGTTTCGGGTGATGAGAATTTTTTGTTGTAGGCCTACAGTATTTACAATTATTAAGACCAAAAGTAATTCAAAACGATAACATTTTGTCACAATCAAAAACGTTGATTAGTCTACAGTACAATACCGTGTTTATCAGAGAAAAATCAAGACAGAAACGAAAACATTTTGATTAAATATTTTTAATTAAATTATCACAACACCGAGTATGTTATTTGAATAGGGAAAGATGGAAATGTGGGTGGATGGAAATTATGCTTTGAAAACATCTAAGCTAATTATAATTTCGAAATTTCTATCAATTTCAAAAAGTTACATCATTTTTCACTTTTGATTTATAGACGAAGTATTTTTTATTTTTGCTTTCGTACGAAGTTGAGGGGGAAAGATTCTCATTTTGAAAAAACAACAGAATCGTCAAGTTTTCATCCCCTATCATTGAGGATGTAGAGGTACTCGGATGTAGAGCGTGTTGTCCTCTTGAAAGCCGAAAAAAAAAAAAAAATTTTTTTTGTGATAAAAGAAGAAATGAGGTTGTCTCAAATTGAATGTCCTTTCGATACTTAAAGCATAGAGATTTCTCTTAACTCCTTCGGCTCCGCTAGCAGATGGGAAATTGAATACGGAAAGAGAGAAAGTAAAAAAAAAAGAAAAAAAAAAAAATTATGTGGAGTATAAAAAAATGAGGTGGAACATAGATGAGTGGAAGATTTTTTTTTCTTCTTTTTCTTTCGTCAATTTCACGTGATAAAAAAGTGCGTATTGGAGGAAGAAGTGAAGGGAGACGCGTGATTAGGAGAAACGCGTAAAAAAAAAGAAGAAGAAGAAAAGAAATGCTGATGGTTTTGGAAAAGCTTGCATAGAAGGGATAGGAAAAAAGAATGAGAATTTATTTTATTAATGACATTGAAGCGCAGCATATGTGCCCGCCTATCGTCATAAATTGGTTGACTGATCGCGCTAGTGTTATTGGAACTCGCTCTCACTTAGTTCTAATGAGTCGTCAACTCCTTCGAGGATTTTCATTTGCCTGCTTTTAAATCTTCCGGTGTACACTGTAAATCTACCTTTTTTTTTTTTTGAAATCGATTCCTTTTAATTTGGTTAATTATAGTTGCTTAAGATGAGGTAGCGTTTAATTAATTAACTTATTTTTTTAATTGCGAGTATACCTTCGATTATTTAAATCTATAATAATTTGGGTTTAAAACGACTTTTAATTTGGTTAACAAGGTACACGTAAACCTCGCTTTCAGTCTTTTTCAAATTTAATCTCCTAGTCAATTACCATTAAATAAGTCTGATTGCGCGCAATCGATCAGAGCCGGTTGGAGATTTTGCGCGGTCCCGGTTAAGAGTCAAGACTGTAGCGGGGTCTCAATGAGTTCAAACAACTAAAGGTGTATTTAAAAATACAATACGAGTATACCGCCGATAGGCCAATTTACTTTGGCCGGCCGTTTAAAAGAGTGCTAAAAGTCCACCTCCGCGAGTGTTTACTTCCTTGAACCTCATTTGAGCGAGTGTTTGTTTCTTAAAACTTGATTTGAGCTAGGGTTTTCTTCCTGAAACTGGATTTGAGCGAGGGTTTGCTTCCTAAAATCTCAAAAAATTTACTTATTTTTTTATTCCTTTTTTGCATGAAACGGTGAACGTGGGGAGCCTCGATTCTCTTGTCAGGTGCGTGACGTTCAATATCAAAAACCTTGGTTTGAAACTTACTTTGATATGTGGTCCTGATTACGATTTCAGTAAATAAAAACTGATGTTTTAGAAGAAAAAAAAAAAAAAAAACTGGGATTAAAATTACTGTATTTTGTTAACACGAGTTGTTTTTACGGCTTTTTTTCCATATGACCTGTTTACTAACGTTAAGCCAACTTAAGGCTGTGACACAAATGTTGTTGAAATCTTTCAAAAACGCCTCGTAAAACTTTTAGGCTATTAAGAACGATTTATTCGCGCTTTGATATAATTTACTATTCCGTAACGGCGTGAGACCTACTAGTAACAAAAAAAAAATAATGTGTAGGCCTATACGAGTTATAAAGTTTGGAAGGGTTTGAAATTTTATTATTTTTTTTTTTTTACTAAGAAAGTTGGTGCGCTTCCAATTTGAAGCGAATATCCCATTCAAATTGTGACACGTAAAATAAATGGTTGATGCTATTCAAGATCTTCAGTGGACCATTGCTGACCATTTGTAAGAGTATCGAATTTCACCTCCTGCATAAATACAAAGCGGCGCTACGTTACTTTGCATATGCAGAGTTTCAACTTTCCTCGAACTCTTTCAGATAATCACGTACCGGGGAACTCCGCCACATACTACGTCAAAATCTATAATTTATTTCTACTCTAGGGCGTATTAAAGATTTTGATGTGCCGCGCATTTAATTTGTATTCTACATTAGTTGTATTGTTGATCAAATTGATTGCAGATCTCTGGGTTTCATCATTTCAAGGCTTACACTGTGTTTTTTTTGTCTTTCTCGGGTAACTTTTGCTATATTTTAAATTACCATTTTGATGTAGGTAGAGCATTAGAAGCGATTCAAATTTAATGGAAGATAAACAAGTTATTTCCATATTCAAATTAATTTATTCATTCATAAGCGCTCTCATTAAAAGTTTTGAGTGGTGGCGCGTTTAATTCCAATTTCGGGGCATTTAAAATTTCATAACGACGATTAAACGCCAAGTTTCGTACGTTATTACGCGTAATTTATAGTCCCGAAACTTCTCTCAAAAATGTTGTTTTCATTCGCCATTCGCTAAATGTGCGCATTTGCTAACGTTTTGGCTTCTCCTACCACACTCCTACCTGTTTAACCTTGTGGAACCAATCGTGGAACTACATATTCTGCTTTTATTTTTGCATTTAAATTTATTGCTGCTGCTACTGCTGCTGGAGTGGTTGTATTTTGTGCGCTTTTAGTTTACGAACACAGCGCGTTTGTTTTTAGATTTGTTGTCACAACATGACCTTATGTAAATAGGATAGAAACACGCGCTGGAAGCTTCTTCTTCACTTTTGTTTGTCTTTTCAAAGTTATAGCGTTTTATCGTGATCGTTTTCTGGTCATGGACTTTTTTTTCCTTTCCATCCTTTTTTTTTTCTTTTCGCTAACTAAACAGGGTGGAACAATAATATTGGAATAAATTTTTAGACGACTGCTTGGTTGTTGTAGCCCGTAGGACAAGAAAACGTTTTTCAGCCATTGAAACTCTTGCAGATTTTTTTTTTTATTTAAAACCTTTTTACTATTCAAAAGCTTTTTCGTACAGTATACAGTAAAATGTGTCTTCTGCGGAATCGTGCGATACCTAGTTATTTTGTCACATGTTTCCCGCTTTAGCTAGTTAGTGAAAAATAATAATATCATCCGAATCAACAGTCAGCTGAAAACCATAATATTTTTATGCTCAACTTCAAGGTTTTCATCTGACTCAACTCAGTAAAATTTAAAAATAAGCGAACTAAACCGCAGAATTATTGAAAATAAGAACGAATTTTAATAAATGTGTTTTATTGTTCGCTTTAAGCAGGATCCGTTTCCTCGTGAGACAGATTTTTCGCTTTTTAACGTTGCGTTTCCAACTTTTTTTTGTCTTTATTTTACAGGTTTTTGCCTTGTACAGTATTAATTATAAAAAGTAAATAAAATCGAAAATACGGCTTAAAAATTTCCAATCCAGTAGAGAGAGATATTCATCTCATTATAATGCAATTAAAATTTTCTGTTAATTAACTTGGGTATGTCGTGTTTTCTTCAGTCTTAACGACGAAGCCAATTACAGATGTATAAAACGCGCAAGAGATTTGGTTGTTTTATTAATCCAACCTTTTAATCGCATTAGATCTCAATTCCGGCCTTCTTTTTCTCGATATAAGTAATTCTCTTTTCTATATACGTAATATATATTTTTTTCCTCACCCAATGCTTGTTCTTAGCGTCGTCTATTTCATCCACACCGTGTGCTCGCTTGATGAGCGTCTATTGGCTGGAGTGAGGTTGCAAGCGCGCTTCAAGCCGTATAAGCTGATTAGAGAATTGACAATGAGATGGTTTCAAGTGGGTGAATGACGAGATGAACGTACAAAGACAAACTACTTGTATATTATCAAAAAGAGAGCTAGAAAACTTTACCGAAAAAAGAAAAAAAAAATGGGTGGAAAAAATAGATGAAATAAGATTCTTATAGGTTTTGTTGGATCATGCCAGGAAGAGGGGCTAATCGGTTGTCAAATGATAAACTGATTAGAACTTACTGCTTAAATCGATTTTTTATTATTTATTTATTTTTTTTTTGTTTCTATTCCTTTTTTTTTTTATTATTATTTAAAAAAAAAAAATTTATTCATATTTTATGAATATTTTTATTATTCTATGCGATAGAATTTGCACTTTAATTAAAAAACGCATTGCACTGGAAGCGATTACATTTACGGATTTATTAATGTGCCTCATTTTTATGAGTGAATGCGAAAAATTAGTGTTTATTCTTGAAAAGTACATCGAAATATTTGTTTTATTATCGTTAACTTTGTTGATAATTTTTTTTTCTTTAAAACGAAAAGAAAAAAAAAAATACTCGCTCCAAGATTGCGCCCACTTCTCCCATTTTTGTATTCGAACGAGAAGTATAAGACTGCTATAGAAGATTGAGGGGCATATACTGTATATTTGACAGGAAGGAAGTTTAAGGATTTACATGGTATACTGCATCTCAATTGATTTGTATTTCCTTTATCATGTAATTTTGTGTTCTTTGTCGCTGTTTCTTCAATCGTTTCAAAACTCGAGGTTTTTTTTTTTTTTTGATTCTCGGGATTAAATATGACAAAAGATAAACAATTCAGTCTAGTGTTTAATTTTGCTGCTTAATTAAATTTGTTTTACCGAATAGAAATAAAATTCGCTAATTGTTATCTTAAATTCAACATTGAAGTACCTCAGACGATTGAGAATCTGAGATGCGAGAAGAAGAAGAAAAAAAAAAAGCGTTGCTTTTAGGAAAACATTAATAGAAATTTTTAGTTTGGATACGAGTATTGATTAAAAAAGATCAAATAATAGTTTTACTTTAAATTTACCTTTTATTATTTTTTTTTAAAGAATAAAATTGCAGTATTAAAATAAATACCGTTGAAAAAAAAAAAACTACCGGAAGTTTTAAGTTCATTTTGTTTCTATACGAGTACTACTATTTGTAGTCTATTGTTGAAAAACGATAAATAAATTTTATTTATTTATTCAGACTATACTGGTACCAATGTTTAGGTATTTACTGTATATTGAAATATTTAAAGAAAAATAAACGAATTATAATATTTTTAAATATATTAAAATAATATTCTAAAGTTTTTTTTTAAAACAATAATTGCAGTATTATTATTATTATTTTGGTTCATAAAAAATTATAGTATTGAATATAAAATCGATGTCAATACGTTTACAATACTTAGCTGCAATTGAACGTATAACTGAACAAAATCGGGCCACGCAATGCACCCGGAGCGATATTTTAAAGACAGTTTGACTGTTTGAAAACAACAATTCCGCCCAGTTCTGAATGTAAACAAATTATTATATTTAAAACGATATAAGGTGCCTACGGTAGTGTATGCATTTTGGCATAATATTTCCATTCTAGGCACAATTTACTTTTATGCATTTTTGGTATCTTTCCATCAGTTTTCTAATTGCACAGGCGAGGAAATTATTTTTGGTTAAGTTTTTTTTAAATCATTCAGTGAGACTGCTTTTCGAATTTATCATGATTTTTAAACCGCTGTTATGCAAGCCATTTCTTTAGACTCAAAAACAGGTGTTATTCATTCGGTACCAACTACCATAGAAATCGGGGCTAAAGGACGGGTGTTCCAAAACGTCTTATCAATTGTTTTTATAATTAATACAGTAGTAATATTTTTTTTTTTTTTCAAAGCTGAACTGAATTTTGTTTTGAAACAGTCTTTAAAATTGCTCCCTGGGCTAAATTTGTGAATTAATTTTAAATAAGTTGTTAATTTTACATTTATAAAAAGAATCATCAAAACAATTTTTTTCTTTCATCTAAATTCTAAAATTTTTTTTAAATTATGTAAATATTGATGGCTCGACATTGGTTATAGCGGTTGTACGTATTTAACCGCGTTAGTTGAAAGTGCGAAGATAAGAATCGAAATTGTTGAAACGAAAATGTAAAAACAACCGGAAGCAATTTTTTGTTTCTTTTCATCAAGGATGATGCTACTAGAGGCATCTTCACACGCATACTCTCCTTTTGTCTCTCAATTGTTTGTTTAGAGAAACAAATTCGAGACGATTGTCGATGTCAACAACAAAGCATTTCTCGAGTTTTTTTGATGTGTTTAGATGCGCCCAACTTTCCAAAATAAAAAGCAGGGCGGGTATAATATATAAAAAAAGTCTAAGTCGAAAAGTTGTTTCTCTGGTGGTGAATTTTGATATAATTTTTTTTCTTGGTAGAAGTGTTGGGTAGTTCTAAAAAAAAAAAAAAAAAAGAAAATTCAACCCAGTTTGTTCGCTCGGAGATGGATAATGGTGATACATCTTAGTTTGAAAACGACTGATTCGGGGCTGGTTGGGTTAAAAATTGACGGAAGTGGAATACAGAACATTTTTGCCTCTTAGGAAAAGGCGCTGGCAGCATCAAGGATTTTGTCTTCTTCTCTTCTGTTAGGGCTCTCTCTCTATATGTGTTGTCGAGAAGAAGTGCTGCTTGTTTTTTTTCTTTTCTTTTTTTTTCTTTTTTTCTGATTTGTGCGTTGCTACCTCATGCATGAATACATGAGCCATAATTTCAGATTTGGTGAAATAGGAGACGTCGTCGCGGGGAGTCGCAACACCGACGCCGAGAAATAACTTTTTTCTACTTCGTTATCGGTCTCAACATACCTATGAAATATTTTATAGTTATTATTTTAGAGTGTTGCTTGCGTACCGCACAAATTTAACTCTATTTGAGACGTTTTTGGACGTTTTGAACGTTTTTTTTCTTTTATCAAATGTATCTTAAAAGAATAGGATGAATTTTTATGCTCGTATTTTTAAAGAAAATGTTAACACATTAATTGTATACTTTACTTCACTTTAATATTTTATGACGTGTCAGTAACATCGTCGTTTTTTTAAAGTTTTGTTTTGGTTCGATATATATTTGATATTCAGAAAAAAAAAAATGTTTGATGCATGTATTATGTACAGTACTGAATTTTAAAAGAGGAAGAACTTCATTACAAATTCAGCGATCATTTTAAATGTTTCGATCACGAGATATAAGTTATAGGTCTGGACGATTGAAAAAAATGTTTTTAACAGTTTTATCCCTCGCTCTTATCTCTGCATACAAGTGGTGGAAGTTATACCAACTGTATATGCATGAGAAGTTCGTCTAGACTACTTGTTTGGCCGAAAACAAAGAACTAGTTTGTTTGCTTACTTCTTTCCTATTTATACCAATACTTGGGATTCTTTAGATTCCATGTTCTCGCTAAGTAGTAAGCTTATACTGTTAAGCTTGTACTATTTAAATAAGTTCATGTTTCATCGGAAACAGTCATTGCGCAGATACTGTAAGTAGCTTGGCTGATTTATTATTTAAAAACAGCCTCTCTCAGTCAATCCTATTAATCTAAATCAAACGTAAGCTTTACTTATATCTTACTTGGGGGTTTTTTTTTTTTTAAAAATTAGATTCTGAATTACAGTTGATAACTAAAAGTACATGTACTGCAATTTGTTTGCGTATGTTAAGTCTTTTGTTTAAGCAGAACACAACACAAATTAATACGGTAACTGTACAATACAGTGTAATAAATAACTCGAAGAAATAAGCATACTGCTTTATAATTGAATGGTAAATGTAGTGCTGTATAGTTATTGATAATTTATTTTTTGTTTTTAATTAATGTAAGCCTACACGGTGTGGCATGTAAATTCTGTAATGTAAAATACAAAGCGGCTTGCTATTGGTACTATTATTATAAAATAAGTAGATTTTTAATACATTTTATTTTAATGAATGCCAAACAGCGAGGGCAGAGTAATCGAAAACATAATGTTGGTTTTTTTAAAAAAAATATATATATAATATATATATTAGGCAAAGTTAAATTAATGTATTTATTAATATTAACTCATGTCATAAAAGAATAAACAGTAAAGAATAATTTGCTTCTTTATACTGTACTGGCATTTAAAATAAATGCCGGTAAATTAATTTTTTGTGTGCGCAATTTATTCTTCATAATAATTATTCTCATTTAATTTAATTAATTAAAAATAATTAAATTATCAAAACATTTATTATTTGCATCATTCATGTCACAATTTACTTTGTATAATTGAAACTCTACTGTAAATAAATTGTTTAACTTAATACTTTTAAATATTTATTCTTCAATAGTTATACTGCAGTTTATCGTGAATGTGTTTTTATAATGCAAATTACCGGTAGCTAATTTTGTTTTGTGGCCTATGAATAACGTAACGCTTAATAGGTTTTATAATCTATATCGGCTTACTACGGCGTACGATAATTTGATATATGTATGTGGATACCGTGTGGGTTTGCGATGTACAATTGAATTAATCACCCCCTAACCCTTGATTGCCCGAATTAGCGTCCACCACTATTACCGTGGCAATAATGATTAGGCTTCTAAAATTTAAGGTTATTCGATGTCGTTAACGGGAAACAGACAGACTCGAAACCAAAATTGGAACATTTTTTTTTTTATATATTTATTGTGATTAGACCTACCCCCGTTCCTCCTCAATGTCGCTATTTCTCACATTGATGAGTCTGGTTTAAGTCCAAAAGCTTAGTGTTGTTTAAAGTTGAACATTTAGCGAGAGCGAGCGATGTGGTTGTTCCAGTAAGTCAAGAATAAGATTCGTAAGAGATAATAGTAATCGCTCGGAAAACAAAATGTAGTGACCCCTATCAAATGAGTGGGGTTTTAGTCGCCGACCAAAACAGAAAACGGCTGAATGTTTTTGATAATCGCCATAACTTTGTCGCAATACCGTTATCTCCTCTTCACAGAATGAGAGATAAATCTATTCGTGGCTTCTATCCTAATATTAAAAGCTTGTTTTTTTATATATATATATTTGTAGGTTCTTACTGATTAACTCTTCTACTATTTAAACGCGCAAACTGAGCAGATATTATTATCTTTATTTGGCTTATTAACAATAATTAGTCATTATTGCAATAATATTACTTATTATTATTATTTTTATTGCGCTGCATTTATTTCCAAACATTGAGAACTTTTGGAGGTGTTTTTCTCTTTTAAAAGGAAAATGATGCGAGTTTTCTATGGTAAACAATTTAAATGTAGTTAAAAATTATTTTAATGAAAAAATGATTTAATTGCACAACTAATTTAAATCTATGTGATTTAAACCTTGCACAATATAAATCGATAAGATTTTATGATACCGGCAATATTTTATCTCTAAAAAATACAAGTAGAACATAGTGGAAGAAAATTGAATAAGTTCATTTTTCAAAATTATTGATTAAAATAGTTTTGGTTTAAATAACATTTGGAATTTATTTCTACAATAATGTTAAAGTATAGTTGGGGTTTTTTTCCGAACATTGTACATGTATACATTTTTTGAAGTTTATTTTCCTGTAACTGTTTTTTACATAATTATTTCACGCGCAATAAATTATGCCATACAAGTATTGTAAACAATAATTTGGTTAATTAACTCTGACCCTATTCTTGATAAATTCGTTTTCGCATTGCAAATTTATTTCCATCGAAAATTCTATTCCTCGCTGGCAGTGACACAAAGACTCGCTATTTATATAAATGGATGTCAGCTTTCCATTTTTTTTTTTTTTTTTGTCATTTTAGCTTAGCTAGAAGTCTAGAATTATAAACGGATTACCTGACTCAAAAGACTTAAAACGAAATTGTAAACAGCGGAGTTTTAAGTTGGTCAATTTGCGGCCGCCCCCATTTATTTCCAACATCACAGTTTCATATTGGTTTGATAATAACGTACGTCTCTTCTTCGTTTCTATGCACGAGTACACTGTAATAGGATTTTCGATGACGTGCGCATCAGTCTTAGCGGAGACCAATTGCCACGTCATTCTACGTTTAGTCACAAACTTTAAGCGCTGTGTTTGAACTCAATGTTTCTCTTTATTTAGATGAAACGAATGTTGACATTTAGGCGATTACCAAAAATCCAGTCAAATAAATATAAATATTGGCTGGCATTAAATTTTCCGGACTAGGTAAAATAATATTTGTGTAGGTCAACTATTATTTTTATCTATAAGAATGCACTTTAGAATATATATATTTTTTTCTGTTTATTGTGATCCAAGTTTGTGTTAAGAGCTATTGAAATGACTTTTATACTTGACATTTGGACGTCGTTGTTTTTACCATTAACTTTTTGCATTAGCATTTTTTTTTTTTTTTGCTTTTAACACTTTTTTTTTTTTTTTTTTACCAATTCGCTTTTTGACTTGTGGTAGTTTCGTTCGAGCGTTTGTTTGCTCTATGAATTCAATTCCAGCTGTGAAGCTTGAAGAGCAAATTTATTCAATGGCGTAGTGTTTGATTTTCCAAACTGCATGGTATTAGCTTTGAAAAAGAAAAAAAAATAGTTTTAACTTTTCCAGTTACCTACACTTCAATTTATTTATAATAAATATTACTTTCCCTTTAAAAAATATAGATGGGCCTGCAGTATTTATCAAATAGTTACTGGGGCTGTTGCTTTTAACTTGTTTTTAATATTGAAAATTATTAATATTTACAAGTAGTGTCAAAAAACCCTTTCATGAATATCGAGTGAGTTTTCGTATCTATTAAAATTCTGGATTTAATAGACATTTTCCAGTCAATTATTTATTCATTTATCGTAGTTTGACGCCATCTGTAATAAACTGAATTTTCACTTCTAAGTTTTTGACAGCGCCATTAAACTTCATCGTCATAGGGGGTGTTTTTTGCGGTTGAAAGCAATAAGAAAAATTGGATCGATAGTTGGAAATATTGGATTTTAAATTGACATTTCTGGAAGTTTTTGAAATGTTTTGATGCGGAAGATGGTCTTTGAGGAAAAAGAGGGAACGAGGGAGAGAGAGATGAAGAGGCCTGGGAGTGTAAATGCAATTGCAATTGCAAAGTCATTTTTTTACCGGGGAAGAGTTAGAAAATAAGCTATTGACCTAATATGATGTTTTAGATCCGGGCATACATTTTATAAAAAGAGACAAACGTGTTTTTAGTTGAGGGGTCTTTAAATTGAAAAACTGCGATAAAATAATATTAGACAATTCTCGATTTGCTAAATTAATATGCTGAAAATGAAATACTATTTCAACATTATTTACATAACATGAACTGTATAACATTTATTTAGTTGCGTGATAATTTGAATATGCTTTTTTAATACATATATTTTTTTTTATTTATGTTTAGATGTGGTTGATTGCCTACGGATGACTAGAATCGAGGTACCTTCCCACCCGGTAGTGGACGACTCGGTTCCATTGCATTGCATCTTCGATTTAGAAGGAGATGAACTGTATTCCGTGAAATGGTACAAAGAACACGACGAGTTTTTTCGCTACCTACCTAAGGATCAACCACCTGCACAAATCTATAAAGTTGCGGGCGTGGATGTTGATGTAAGTACTACTTCCATCTTACAATATATTTATTTTATTTGAACAGAAATTAATTCGGTGATTTTGCTATTGCGGCAACCCTGACGTAGCTTATCCTGCGTAGGCAGCTAGAGAAACTGCTAACACGAGAGCGAGATTTATAAAGGAACTTATTAATATTAATTTAATAGTTGCTCTTATGCTGCTTAGTATTTTGTTTTAACAGTTATTTACTTTTTAAGAAAATCTTGTTTAGGCTATAAATTTATATATAGAGATAGCGAATTTTCTCGAGCATTTTGTTATCTTGTAAATTTTCTCGTTAGACCCGCAAACATTTACTTTTACGGTTTTAACATAGCTCAAAGATTTCACTTTACAACGTAATACCGATTACTTTTAAAATTGTATCCACTTTTATGGCTGTAGAGCAGCTATACATTTTGTTGTCTCGCCGCTATTAACAACTTTCCAGACTAAAGAATTACAATTTGACTCGTTATCAGGTAATGCTGCAAAATCAAGACGAAATTAATAATTATTTATGCTTCATTTTGATAGCGTATACAGATACATTCTTTCGAGTTTCGGCTATGCACACAACCATGTAACTTTTAATTTTTGTTTTAAATTGCTTTAATTAATTTTTTAATGTCTCGCGTGTAAAATTAATTTGTTTAACGTTATTAAATAGTGCCGCGATATTAAATGGATGACATACTGTAACCTAAATGAAATTGAAAATTTTATTTAGGTTATTAATAGATTCACTCGCAAACTTCAATTTCACACGATAAAAGTTTTATGTGAAATTTTATGCGATTGAACTTAGTGAATACAAAAGACAGCAAAGAAAATTCGTTTATAAAACTTTTTTTTGTGAGAACATTAAGCTTTTAAATTATTTTTTTTTAAAATTATATTTGAATGATTATAGTATTAAAAGAAATTATGTGCTTTAAGAATACATTATTTTCAGTTGGATTTTAACATAACTTGTGCCAAAAGAAAATTAAATTACTGGTCATTTATTATCTACAGTATATATCGGTATTAAATTTGAATTGTAACGGTGAAAATTAATGGATTCTGATAGTATATTGTACGAAATCCCAAAATATTTTGTCCGTGGCAAATTTTTTATTTCGTTTGCTTTTGTTCTCATATAACGATATCTGAGTTTTTTAAATTTATATATTATGTTGGGGAAAGCGGTGTTTGCTAGTGTATGCGCAACGTTGACATAAGAGTGACCTGAAAAGATGATTCTGTTTTCAAGTCATCAAATAAGCCATTGCCATATACACACACAATGGTTGCTGCATAAAAAATGTGAAAGTGAAACTGAAAAGTTGAAATGAAATATATGATTATAGTCACGTACTCTCTCTCTCTCTCTTTTTCCTTTTCCACGTTGGTTTTTTTTTGTTTGCTACTTTTATATCTTTTTATGAGCTTTTTTTTTTTTTTTGATATTTATATTTTTTTCACCAAGTCAAATTTAGTTTGGGTACTCTTTCCACAATATCCACCGTGCATATAGCCTAGTATCCTATTTCTCATTTGCTTAGCTTGGATTTTCTTTTCTTTACTTCTCGAGTTTAGCTTTATCGTTTTCTTAGAAATGTTTATTTATAAACAATTTTTTTTTTATTTGCTTCGCGTGGTACATATAATAAGGGAAATAGTTTTGTCGTCCAAAATAATTTGACTATTATTTCAAAGAATGTCTCGAAACACCTTAGTTATTTAATAACATCATTTACAATGCGTTTGCATACAATAGTAATAGTGGGCAGTCAGTTTCACCTTGCGCGGTAAATAAAAATTAATTTAATGGTGTCATATCAGTTGGTCTATTTCAGGTGGAGTTACATGTAATTTTGAAAAACTTTGATTAATTGTATTTTTAAGCGTTTTACTTGCTGCTCTTACACTGTACATGTTGTAGGCCCATTCAAAAACTATACGATGTAGGAAACTTTGATACTGTATTAATTAAAAAGAAGAGTTTGCTTTAAAATATTTATTGTGCTTTTATTATGACACAGGCTTTATTAGATTGATAGCGGAAGTATTACAATTTAATTTAATTTTTTAAAGCAATGACTTATTTTTAATTAATTAAATTTCACCAATTCAATAAGTTGATTGTAATGTTCGAGCAAGTTATAAACTTGTAATTTATTGGTTGACGTTCTAGATTTGTACTTTAGGCTCTTATTTACGGTTTCTCCATCTCAAACCCATTAGCTATGTTAATAAAAGTAACGAGTTACCTAAGTTTAGGCTTGGTTGGGTTAGGCAAAAATGAAAACTATACTTAACTTCTGATATTATTTCGAGAAAGTTCATACTGTACAAAAATATGTGATGTAATTAAAGTATAAACATAAAACTAGCAACATCACGTAATAATGGCATCAAATTCATTGTAGGACTTGAGATAATCCTCTTTTCTCACTGTATAATTGTTGTAACACTAGTAGAAAATACAGGCGGAAAATGGATTTGGTTGGGAAACCATAAGTATTTAGAGTCGTAGGCTGCCGGTAGTTTATATTAGCGTCCAACATCATTGTTATTTTTTTTAAAGAAAGAAATTTCTTGTAGCATAATCTGCTTTTCTCTATCACTTCTTGCACTTGCAGAAAGTTATTCTTTTTTTTAAAAATCTAATCACATGATTAAACATTATGTACTTGAAGCCTTCAACGTAAGTCGAAATGGTAGAATAATAATGAAACTTTGCACAACTCTTTGGTGCATTTTTGTTTTTTGAGTGTATAAAATAGAAAGGGAGCGCTGAATACATTTTTAAACAATCTCGTTTTTGTGTTTTGACAAATATCTTCCACCTAAGCGCTTAGACGGCTTTTATTCAACTCCATAATCCTCTTTCTTGGTGCCTGGAAACGCCTTTTCTTTATCGTCCTCCTCTTTTTTTTTCTTCTCCGGCGTGCATCTGCCACCCTTAGCCGCATGGGACTTATTCCACCATTCTATTTTATGCAAAATAGCAAACACGTCTGAGTGATACCTGAGGACGCATGCATTGCGTTGCCTAAGCTTCACATTTATATATGGATTTGAAAATGGCATTGTAGGATTTGAATTCCAAATGCATATTTTAGATTAATGTTAACTACTCAGTTCATATCTTTCATCACCCATCATACTCTATTTTAAATATTAAGATAAAAAATATATCGGTATAGTTTTTTATTAACTTTTTTTTATATAAATTACCTACTTATTTAATATTTTACCAAGTTTGCATAGTTATTAAAATTAGCTGTGACTGTAAAATGTAATAATTTATTGTTTATTTATTTATTTTTTTTTCTTTAGTTGTCAATGTCTGGTGAAAATGTAGTGACGCTACAAAATTTAAATCTACTTAGCAGTGGACATTACAGATGTGAAGTTTCAGCAGAAGCACCATCTTTCGCCACGGTACATGGAGAAGGGGAAATGAACGTTATTGGTAAGCTCCTCATATTAAATTCTTTTCGATAGCTTATCACGTGCAAAAACATAAGGTTATATAAATAAAAATAATTATTCTGATTATTCATTTTATCGGTGTGTATGGGTATGGTTAACAAACAAATCAAGGGGAAAGTAGCCTATTTGAAGATGTACTGTACGCAAGGCGCTTTTAATGTTATCTTACCGACGTAAACAAATGATTTGCAATGATCGGTACAGTACATTTTAAATGTGATACAAGTACGGGTTGCGGCACTGTAACCCATTTAAATCACTCGTTTTTATTTGAATTTATTAAAGCCATAAGAAACTACCTGTACATAAAAAAAAAGCATTTATTTTAGCTTTTCAATTGAGTTTGATAAAAATGGTAAGCTCTAGTCTAATGGATACACTGGTTTTATTACTGTCTCATTTGAATTGGTTTTGCAGTCCCATCGCGCTACCTATCTCACCGAATAAAACCCTCAATGTAACGCATGTTTCTATAGGGACAGTGGGGAATACAGAGGATCTCAAGGGACCAGAATGGCACCTCCTGTACAAGATTTACTTTTAGAAAATATCGCTCTTGAAGATAGCTTGTACATGTATTTGGAGTTAATCATTTCTGTGAGTCTGGTTCCGAGTTTGCTGATCACATTTTGAATGTTATGTTTATATTATTTTGTGGATGTGTGAACACATGCAGGGGCGCCATTTGAGACTCCCGTCCGATTCCCCGCAGACCCTCACCTCCTGAATAAGGATGGTTCAAATGCAGTAGGCCTACTGTAGCTCCATTAGAGCCACTTTTCTCCGATTCCGTTGAAAGCTAAAGTTTGTAACCGCAGTGAAAAGAAATTGCCGTTTGATATGCTTTCTTATAGTATTAATAAATTGAAATGAAAACGACGAGAAATTTAATAATTATTTTTAGAATTTTTAAAATTGCATGTTTCTTTATTGCATCGATAGTTTTAATTGTATGATTATATAAGATACAATTTTAATCAATTGCAAAACTTTTTTTAAAAGAAAAAAAATAATAAATGCAAAAGCATTTATTCATTTTTTTGCGTTGTGGTTAATAAAGTGTTAGTGGCATTCAAAACGTCGGAATGCACATTTTATAAGACATTCAAGTTTATTCCTTCAGCAGCTAACTCTATATTTCACTCTTTAATAATATTTTTCCAGTCATGTTTACTGCTTGATGTTGAAGATAGGGAGAAAAATATGTGGCTGAACACACCGTGTTTAATTAATATTTAGCACCGCGCATACACCAACTTGTAGTCTTTATTTATCTAAATAAAATTGTTGAGCGTAATCACCTACCGCTTTTTCTCTTCTCTACCGCTTGAAATAGCAATTTAATGCAAAATTCGCTTTAAACTTAATTTAAAGCCAGTGTAAACGGTGTAGAGCGAGAAATCAGCCGCAAAGCTGGATTGCGCTTGACGACTTTATATATTATCTCATATGCACTCGCTTTCATAAAAATTCATTAGTTACACCCGCTCATTTCTATGCACCTGCAATTGAGGGAAGAGCTTGGTGGGTGGAGAGTGAGGGAAAAAAAAGCAACCGATGGGAATTGGAAAAAAATGTTGAAGAGAATCGTTTTTTTTTTTTCTCCTCTTCAAGATTTATCTTAGTTTTTTTTTTTACATAAATATTTTTAATTATTGTTACCTCAATTCGCTTCGTTGTTGATGAAGATTTATCTTTGAGGGGTTTTAATAAGAGTTGAGCCTTAGGCGGATGTGCGCAGCTAGTCGCGTACCATTTTTTTTGTTAAAAGACATTTTTCTTCAACGTTGAACGCTACTTTAACAACCGAATAACTTTAGTTATGCGAAATATTTATTTTTGTTCTATTTCAAAATTGGAAAGCAAATAATAATTTATTTACGATAATTGAATTGCGGTGATTAAAAATAGAAGCTGTTTTGTTCGTTATATTTATAATTCTGCAGGCAAAGTGTGTGTTTTTCTGTTACAAATTTATTATTTTTTCGCGTTGAACATACAGTACCACTGCATTCCCCTAACTCCACACACAATTTTAGGCATTAAAACTCACGCGTGATACGGTACCTTCAGTACAGTCATTTGCCCATTTCTAAAAAAAATAATAATTTTTTTTTTTAAATAAACAAAATTATTTCAAGTGGGGAAATAAGGCTATTTTGCCTCTGACAAGTGGGATTGACCTTCGATTTATTATTATTGCGCAAAGCAATTTAAATCACCATAGCAACGACAAATTCGTCTACTTTTCCTCTTAATCTTCTTTTTCAAATGACGTGAATACGTTCTTTAAAACTTTCTCGACATAAGAAGAAAATAAGTTAAAAAAAAATAAATACAACACTGCAAAACAATATTAAAAGTTCTTAAAATTGAATATTTCTGTTAAATTTAACGTTGCAGGTACTGTATATCGTATTGTATATATTTCTTTCCTGCTCTCAATTTAAATACTGTAGTAAAAAAAAAACTTGCATGATTGGGTCAGTCTTATGCTTAAAGTTTTTATTGTGAAGTAATTTCACTAGTAAACTTGAATAAAATTTGTTGAAACTCTTAATCGCAAATTTTTGGTTTCTCCAAATAATTTGTTCAGTTCCAGTTAAAAATTATTATCAATAATGAATGTTCTTTTAATAAGCGCGTTGGAATTCTGAAATAGCACTTTGCATCGTAGTTAGGTCCCAAAAAAAAAAACTGAATTCAAATCGAAATGATGCAAAAAGAATAACAATTTCCCTAGAAGAAACTATATAAATACCAAAGTTACGTACGTTACCATGGACAATATGCATATAAAAGTTATTAAAAGTCTGTTAAAAACAACAAGTTATTTTTTTTATAAAACAAACTTTTGAAGCATAGTAGAATAAATAACTTACGGTAGTTTATTTAACATTTAATTACTACCGTACGTGATCTAGAACGGTATACATCTAAAAAATATTACATAGTTACTGCACTTGCGTCGTTTTCTGCGTAGTTGACTGCATGTCACAATATGTACGACGGTTATGTTATAATATCTTTTTGGATTTGAAGTGATTGTATTTTTATTCCACGCGCGTTCAATCCGCTGTCAGAAAGGAGATTTATCTCTCAGTCATTTCTGCTTATAATTTTTGCTTCTCTCGTCACAAAAAGGATACAATAAAACCAGTATCTGTCATCTTATATCTGTAATTGAGATAGTGGGAGTCGTTGAGCAAGTGAAACGCCATGTGTATTTATTTTGATGTTGAAGTGTTGAGGGAAAATCTTCCTGGAATCGAATCGCTTTATGACTCTGGGTGATACACACTTAATGGGACATTTTCTTCACCAAACAGAAAAAGGAAAAGATGGGGGGAGAAAGAAAAAAAAGAAGGAGATACCGTAATACTAATATTCTACAGTGCCACTCAAATACGAAATTGTCGAATTGACGAAGGTATACCGAATCAAGCGAATGAATAAATTGCAGTAAAAACAACTTTATTAATTTTTAAGTTTTCTGTTTGAAACAGGTTTCAAGCGAGGAAACTAGTTCCATATTTTTGGTTGGAACTAGATCCACTTTATGTCAAACCTGTTTCCATCAAACCTCTTGTTTCCGGACTCTTGTTTCGCCAGTAAAACCTAATTATTAAAGTTCTTAAAAATAAAATTCAAGATATGAGCGGGGAAATCTATTTTTTAATAGTTTTCTTTGATAATTATTTGAAAATAATATTATAGGCTATTATTAATATTTTGTGTGCATCAATATTAGGCTTATACATGAATAGTTATCCTCTTAATTTTTTATTTTTTTTAATGTAAATATAATGTTTTTTGAGCTAAGAATTTTGATATTTTGCTTGGTGCTGAAAATGTTTTTTCTTGCCTGAAATGTTTACTCTTTCGTTCTGAATGCACTTTACAATATTGCTAGGCAAATATCCCTGAGGGAGATTTTGAGATTTTTTTTTATTAGTAATTCGAGCTTCACGCTGCACTCTCCTGTTTCAACTCGGAGCACGAATTTTCTTTTTTTAAAATCCGTTTCTCCAACTTGTTCTATGCTCGTACGTTACCGTACTGTTTTTGGAAATTCAAACGCATGAAAAGATTATTCACCTGCCACGCTCATACTATTTATTTTACCCACAGAGTTGCGAAAAAATGAAATGCTTTTTCACTCTTCAAACATCCAATCGCGATTTACATCGACTGACTTTTTTTTATTATTATTGAAATGTGATTATTGTAATTTTTATTGCTAAATTACTTATCATTAGGATGAAAATGATTGCGCGCTGTCATAATGATAAAGTACATTACATTTAATGGCAAAATTTAAATGTTTACTTTAATTTTGTCACATTTAAAAGAAAAGAAAATCCGAATTTTAAGTGCTATTGGTACCGTAATTATAATAAATGTAATTACTGTATTAGAATTTTGAACTAAAATTGGAATTATTTTTATATAATATGAAAAAAAAAATGTTTTCTTTTATTTATTTTGCGTTAATTATTTTTGTAACTGAAAGTTTGAAAAGAAAAGTTTGAAAGTTAGCGAAAACGACGGTTAAAAGCGAAAGAAAAAACTGAAGATTACATCGAGCTTATGGTCATTTATCATTGTCTATCTGTAAAACGATTGATCTCATATGAGAATTTGAAAAGACCAAAGTTAATTTTTTTTTCTTTCGATATAGAAAGAGAGAGAGCGAGAGGAAAAAAAAATAGACGAGATTGGTGACCGATAAATCCTTTTCCGTTTTTCCCTTACCAAATACAACGGAGTATAGAGAGGACGTTTTAAATTACTATACTATAACGTATCAGATATAAGTTTTATTAGAAAAGATGAAATAAAGAAATCGAGGATAAAATGAGTTAACTTCTCTTTTGAAAGAAAGAAAGAGCGAAAAAAGTAAATTGAGAAAAAGTGAAACGAGCGTTGGCGACGGATAAAGGTCACGACATCTTTAATGAAAGGAATCTGTCCATCACATTCTTAACTTCAATTTTCTCATTGTTCTTTCAACTCATCAATATACTATTCCCTTCACACAAGTTCAGTGATGAAATGGTAATGGGCCTAAAAAAAAAAAAATTAGGTCAATAAACTCCCCCCATCAAATAACAGAACTTTTTCTAAATGATGTGGTATTATGTTATTGCATTATATGACATTTTCGTAGAAAAAAAATCCCACTATTAATCGAATATAATCTGGCAAATTATATTTTAAAAAATTACTTTTTTTGATGAGTTTATTAAGATTTTATCTTTATATTTGGGGTGCTAATCTTTTGCTTTAACCGAAAGAAATAGTTATACCGTGCAATTCTGTATTCAATTTCAAATATTTTTTTTTATGCTTGTCGTATGCAATGTACTGAAAATATTTTTTAAATGTTTTTATTTATCATATTTTTTTTTTCTTAGCTCTTCCTCAAGACATTCCGAAAATCACAGGGAGCAGACCAAAATATCAAATCGGAGAAATGGTTTCTATAAATTGCACTTCAATGCAATCCAAACCTGTGGCCATACTCACCTGGAATATAAACTCATTGAAGGTATGTTATAAAATAAAATAAAAAATAATTTATAATTTATTCCAAGTTTATTTATTTATTTAAATTTAGGTTCCGAAAGAGTTTTTAAGAGAATATCCAATTACGATTGATCGAGATAACTTGGAGACATCGATATTGGGACTCACTTTTAAAGTGAATGAATCTCATTTTAAGGACGGAGAGATGAAATTGAAATGCACGGCTACCATCGCTCCAATCTATCACAAAAGTAACGAGGAATCCGTGTTGGGGGGAAACCAACAGGCTTCCGTTTTAGAAAGTAAAGAAACTCCTAGTCATGGTAGTAAATATCCAGGTTGGAATAATCAATATATTTTAAATACTAAAAAAAAAAAAAAATTTAAAAGATTATTTTTTTTTTTAAATGTTACGTGTAACTTAATGAATAGTAGTTAAAAGGCTTTACTATGGATGTACTACATAAAATCAATCTTTAAAACGAATTCTTTTGAAACTAATTTGTTCGTTTTTGATTTAGTTACAGCAAATCGGCAGAGCAACAGCAGTTCCTCTATAAGGAGTTTTGCATTATGGTGGCTGAGGTGGACGTTGATTGCGCTCGTTCCACTAACTCATCAGTTTCTTCAACAATGAAAATGTGGGTAACAAGACATTACAAGTGAATGGCTTTTTTTTTAAAAAAAAAAAAAAAAAAAAAAAAAGAAAAAAATGCCGCAGTGTGCGAGACGAAGATTTGGATTTGTGATAATTGCTTCGTGCTAACTTCACTTTTAATTGGAAAAGCTCTTCAAGTTCTAGAACGAATAAACAGCTAAATTGAAACAATATAGACGGTGACGAAACGATTAAAAAAAAATATTTTTTTCCATATCGACGCATTCCACTCTCTCAGACAAGCTTCAATTCATTTTTATGAGTTTATGACATGTATATTTAGCACTTCTGCGATGTGTTTTTAACAGGACATCGCCCGAAATCTCATCTTTTTTTTTTTTCTTTCGGATTAACAACAACAACAACAACTGAATAAAAATGTCTGTAGCAAAATTATGTGCCTAGAATGCTTTCTTTTCAACTGACTATTTGAGTGAAGATAAGTGTACGCTTGGTCGACTATATATATATATATAAAAATATTAAAATTTATTTATTTGAAAGTCAACCAAGCCGATTCGATCTCCCTGCAGACAAGTCTGACTACAAAACAAGTGATTACTGTGAACGGTGTGTGTTTTCAAAAGTCAATTTAAATATATCTTATCATAATTATTATAGTACAGTAATTGGAATTACTCAAATCATCAACTCCGAAAAAGAAAAAAAATATTGTATATTATTTTAAATGATTGCCACTATGTAACTATAATTGTTTACTCGTAAAATGCGAATGGAAACGTTGTCTTTTAATCGAAAAGTAACAACAACAAAAAAAAAAAGATTTGCACTTACGAAATTGTTTATGAATGTAATTATGTCTTTTTAAAATTAATAGCAGATAAATGAATTTTAAGGATGGGATTATTGGATGGTGGGGAGATCCGGAAACCAAAGAATGCCGCAGTGAAAATGAGTGAAAGCCATTGAAAATATAATTATTTGGCTCAGTAATTTCAAGGATTTTCCACTTCGTTCAATTAATTATACATGGTGCACTCCGTACTCCATTTTTAACAAAAAAAAAAAAAAAAACAATTTTTTTTTTCTTTCTAATAACAAATCAAAGCCTGTATTTATTCTACTAAAGGTCGTTTTATTCGTACGTGTGCGTTTAATGATGTCTCTCTCTATGATATTTCTTGCCCGCAGGCATTATATCTTGATTATTAATTTTATTAAATTGGAAGAAATTTTTTTTTAATGTCATATCCAACCGTTTCAACGAAATAGAAATGAGTAAAAGGAGAGGTATGTTTTCGATCTTATCTTAATATACACACTCGAACATGAAGCCGAAAAGAAACCAAAATGAATTACATTTCTCCTTTTGCCCATTTCTATTTGACTCATAGCTACTGAAAGTACGGTATTATATAAAAATAACTTTAAAAAAAAAAAAAATGTCAAGAATTTTTTAAAAAAAATATTTTGAAATATTTGAAATTGCGTAAGATGAATTTCTAGTTTAGTTCTTGCCCCCGCAATGTTATTTGCAATTGTAATTATTATTTACAAATTGAAAGAAAAAAAAAAATGGTCATATTTTAATTTGAGGTATAATTATAATAAGACTGTGCTTTCCAAAAATAATGAAGACCAGTTAAGTTTTTACGAATAAAAGATATCTATGTTGAAAACCAAGATTATTAGTAGTTCATTTTACTCGTTTTTAATTTTTTTTAAAAAAATTTACTAATTACTGTATTTGTAATTACACGAATTTATTTTTAAATTATAATGGACATAATAATGAAGTAAATGAACCCTTTATCGTGAATTGTTTGGCTGTGCCCTTAATGCGGGCGCACCGTTTCTTAACGATTTTCTCATGGCGCCATCTAGTAGCAAACAGGTAGGTTAAATTGAGCGTCGCTACACTCCCAGAAACAAGATCGGTCGTGCTACGTGTACTGTGTAACTGCGTGAACTTCTTGCCACGTCTAAAAAGGTTTGTTTGAAATTAATTTAATTATTCGATTTTAAATTTTAATTTTTATGTGTTCATTTAGTTTGTGCGGTGATTAATTCGGCGCTATAACATTTTTAAAAGGGGATCAGTCTCGGGTAATGTACATTGGGAGAGGGGCTGAACGAACTTTTTCGCGCGCACGCGGTCGACGTCAAACCTTGACAATGTGTTGTTTTCAAAACTTTGAAAGCCAATCTCGCTTTATTGAGAAGCTTAATTCAAATTTTATGAATTGTTATAAACTCATCGTAGATTCTGTATAAATAAACGATTGAGTGAACTATACGAGGACGCTATTGTAATACAGTATCTTAAAAGCGAGAGCAGCGTGTTTCATGGTCGAAGCAGGAGGGAGGTCATCCATCTTGAACCTTCATTCACGAAAACGTAAGTTAAAATATCCCGTTTCTTTCATCTAATCGCTATAATTTTTATGTACGGATAAATAAATGCTTTCTTCAATACAGTACAGCATTTATTAGGTATACGATTCTTCGTGATTTTTGATAATTATGCGAGTTATTATGATGGTGTTGGTTTGTGTTGTTTGACCTACATTTACTACCGTAGCTGGAAGAGTGTTAGATTTGACCGTAAGCTTCAGCTTCAAAGTTTGCGTCATCTTTGTTTAATATGATGTATGGAGTTTGTATTCGCCAATGTTAATTAATTGCTTGTATTCTGTTATTATTCAGCGAGCAGTACATGTAGTGTATTGAGATGATACACACATAAACCGCTATGATTTAATTAATGAACAGTGCGATTTCGTCGAATGGATTTATTTTATTAGCATGTGGTTCCGGACTATCCAGAAGCATAAAAGCTTTCGCCTTGATAAAAGTTAGGAACAGTTTACCAAAAGACTTGTCTTGCCAGACACGAGCAGTTAACAGCGTAGTTTATTTTAAAATTATTATTGTTTCAGCGTTTAGCATTTTGCTTGTGGTGTTTTCTCCGTTTTTTTTCTTCTTCCCATTAAAATTTGTTTTTTTTCTTGGATCGAGTTGTCCTTCACCTTTGATCTAGTAAACTCGAGTCTTTTAATGAGTGAGTTTTAATTGGGAAGACGCGTAAACGAGAACCTTTTTTTTTTTTTCACCACATAATGTTTTAATTTTTTTATTTAATATATAAATTGCGGTGATACAAAAAGTGTGTTGTATTTGACGGGGCAGAATGACCTGCGCTTGAACTTGCGTTGGTTGTGCTTTCATGCTCCTTGAATCTTTAAGCTGCCGTTGAAATAGTGTAATTTGAGTTGAAACGGAATTAATTTGGCGAAATTTTTTCGTTTATTCTTTATTCTCTTAAGGCCCGTGATTACTCGTACACCATGGCCGTGATATATTAGCGTGAGCAGTCATTTTGACTCGTGCATTTCATAAATTTGTTGCGAAAGAGTTTGGATGTAATTTATAATCACCTACGGATTTGCAATGATTTATCGACTCAGATTTTTTTTTTAAAAAAAAAAAAAAAAAGTAGTACATGCACTGGAAAATTGTTTACGAAAAGTATTTGAATCGTTTTCGAAGGAAACGGTGATGAATTTAATTTGAGCCCCTGCTAAAACTCACTAACGTCACTCATTTTCTCTGCGCATAATAATAATAATAATTGTAAAATGGGAAAGTTGGAGAACGTTTTGCTTCGGGAAAACGATAGTGAGGTGCACTGTATCTTTCATATTTTTTACATGCTTTCTTATGGTAATATACCGTAAATAATTGTTGTTTACTTTGCGCTGTAGTTTGTTTTTTCTCGGGAACGTTTTGAGAACGCAGGCTAAGTTTGGGTTTTTCATAAAATTACAGTTTGTTTAGTTTAAAAAATTTGTTTTTAATGGGTTTTTTTGTTTTTGTTTTTGTAACTTTAATCTTAAAAATGCGCAAAAAAATATTAAATTTTGAGCGATTACATCATTACAGAATTCATTACAGAACTATAAGTTGACAACGGTGATAATAATTATTAAGAGCATTGACCGGCAGATGATATTTGAACACTACTGGTACACAATGAACAGGTTTCGTTTTAACTTTGACCTTCCCTCGCAAAATGCAGTGCGTTTTACTTTTTTGTGAATTTTGAATTTCAACTCCGTTTTAGGAAAAAAAAATTTAAATTTTGTATAATACTGTAGTGTAAAGGTAGAATTATTTTGGAATTAATAATCTTTGAACAGGGTGAATTTGGCTAATAAGTTACATGTATTTTTAAAATTTATTAATAAACCGGTTTTCAAACTGACTCTTTTTAGGGATAAACTTAATTTTTTTTAGATTGAAATGTGTGTTTAAACTGTATGGTACTATAGCATAAACAGACGTTAGGCAAAATTTATTGTATGTAGGCTTATAATTCGAACTTTCATTCTTTTTTTTTTTTTTTTTTTTGATCGAATAGACTATTGAAAAGTTTTAAATGACTAACAGGAACTGATGTTTTCGATTTTTTTTCCCCCCCTTCTGCGCCTGAAAGCTCAGCTGTCAAAATTAAGATATATTCGGATGTAATTTGCATGATTATTCGTGCGTTCAGCAACCTAGTGTGATTTGGTTTGATAGAAAAACGAGTGGGAAGGGAGTGGATTTTGGAATAGGTGGAGAAGAGAGTGAATTGGGATATACTGTATGGGGTGGGTATAGGAATAGGAGAGAAGAAATTTTGTAGAATTGAAAAAAGAAAAAATGGAATAAAAAAACCGTTTGAGGCAATGTGATACGTGGAAATTAAGTTACGTCTTGCGGATTGTGGCGAATTTTTCTTCTTTCTTCAATCGTTGAACGTCTGGCACAAATTCAAGCTAATAACCACCCTCCTTCTAGTTTGAGATTTCTAATTAACGGCGGAGTAACTTACATTTTTTTTTTTTTTGGTTATTATTGTAACTGAATAAAGAACAAAACTTAACTTTTGAGACGGGGAAATTTATCTGCAAAAAAAAAAATTTAAAATTTTTTTAGTTTTATTCAGTTATTTTGATTGACAGATTACACTACAGTAATATCAAACGTGAAGCAATTTTAACTGCTAATTCAATACGGTGCGATCAGTATTGCCTTAATTTAATTTATGTGCGCATGTAAACAGTACGTGAAGTTTATATGAATGTAACTTTATTTAATATCGCAAGTACTAGTCAAGAATATTGGTGGACAGGGTAATCTTACAGATGTATTTTGTTTTCTCATGGCTTTTATTTTTTTAGAGATGAACTACTGCATCTTAAAACGCTACGATACAGCACATTGATGGGTCTAATTTACTACGGTGTATAATGTACAGTATTTAAAAATTTCGTGAAACTAATATTCTTTTATATTGATTTTTGTTTTGCTGTATTCGTAATACCGGTAACTAATTTTAAACTAAGCGCTGAGTTAGTAATTTTTTTTTTTTTATTGAAACTAGCTATAAAAAGATTCTTGACTTGAGTTGAGAGTGCGCTGAAGAGAATGAAGCATCCGTGCATTTTCCTCCCATTTGAACGGCATTTAATCGCTCGCTCCACTTTTTCACTTGTGTCCGCGTTAGCCTCGCTCTTTTTCTTTCCCCATTCGATATGTTCGGTTTGGAATTAAACGGAATCCCAGTTGGAGCTGGGGAAATTCCTCTGGGTTAAATTAACTTAATGGAAAGGTAATAAGGCCTTCCAAATTTACATACGCAGCAAACGATTAACTTCTTCTCCGGTGTTTTTTCTTTCTATAATAATATAGTACAGCTCTCTTGGATTTTTAAGTTCAAAACTTGAAGGCGTATAATGTAGTGTATACGCGCGTGGTACCTGATGCCGGCGGATGATTTCAAGTGGCGGAATTAAGACTGCTGGCGGAAGGGTTAAGTAAGCCACGAATGCCGATGGAAAAGCGAAGAAAAGAGCTAATTTTTCGTTGTTTTCGTCTCTTTACAAAATTAATTCGTTATTAGAAAAGAAGCGTCGATTTTTTATTTTTTTTGTTTTTTCGCTCGTCTAGCTTGCGTTTTCACTTATCTATTATCGCAAATGTTGTTGCTCTATCCGTTGGCAAAGGAAGAGCAACAAAAAAAAAGAGAGAGAAAAAAAATTTGCGTCTTTATTTTTGCGCTCAGCACGCTTCGCCTCGCCTTAGTTCTAATGTAATTAAATATTCACATCTCGATGCTCGCATTTTTGCTTTTCTTCAAAGAAAACTGATAAGAGTACTTAAAAAATATATATAGGCGGCGAACTTTTTTTTTGTCTGCTGTTATCAACGTCATTATTAGCGGGGAGCGGGTGGGATTTATTTTTTTATTATTATTTTTTTTTTTTTTGAGATTTTAAAATGAAAATGGAGTTGTAAAATGATTATGTGACGCGGTTAGGGTCAGGCGTTATTCCGGGGGTTTTTTACGACGTCGTTTTCACCCCGCTGTTTGTACTGGAGTCAGGGAGTCGAGAATAGTTTATTAGGAAATGAGTCGTTGGGATTCCGAGTTTTGTTGTCGGGAAGGGGAATATGTTAACGGTTGGTGGGGTTTTTTTTTATGAAGAGATGATGTGTCCTAATCAATAATAGACTGTACTGATTGCGTACACTCATCTAAAACATAATAAATGCGTTTGGGATGAATCATTACATTGTTCTTGGTAAATAATAATCCAGAAATTTAAGTTATGAGTCATTTTGTACGCGACAGAAGAAAAAAAAACCGACTTGATTTTAAATGACGTTTTTCTTGTGATTTTTGAAAGTACTCGTACATTGTACATGTAAGAATATTAGCGATTAAAGCTGTTTGCGTAAAATGCTATTACAGTAATACCGGGTATTTAATTTTTTTTCCCAGTGTTGTAACACATTATAACTCTAAAATGCCGTCAAAACATTTTCAACCAAAAATAAGTGTCAATAATTATAGCGAAATTTATTGTATTCAAAGTAAAGATTGCATTAGGAACGTAAAATCGAGGTAAAGATTGCATTAAAATCGGAAATTAGAGGCAAAAAATTGTATTAAGAACGCAAAATCGGGGTAAAAAATTCTATTAACAACGTAAAACCCAGGTATAAGACTTCAATGTAAGCTATAAATCGAGGAAAAATACATTCCATTTGGAATGCAGAATTAAGACAAAACACCGGTAATGGATGAAATATGTAAAATCGAGGGGGGAAAAATTCCTATTAGGATTACTTATCGGAGAAAAAGGTTGCATAAGGACTGCAAACATTGAATTTAAAAACGAATAATTGAAGAACATTGCATTAAAACGTAAAATCGAAGCAAAAGAAGTGCTTTTGCTGTAAATTAACAGCGAAATGTACAACGGATTTGTCAATTTAATGATAGAAAAATAGTTCTGCCTGGAGTCTGACCTAATCAGTTGAAGCGAAGAATGTTTGGCATAACCAATACGTATTGCATAGGTATTTCATTGTATCTCGGTATTAATAATACTATTAATTCAATTAGGCTCATCAAAATCAGTTTCTTTTTTTTTCTATTCCGACCAATGTTTTGCCAATTTTTGTGCTCTTAATTAGAAATTGCCGGCTTTTATTTTTGTTGTATTCATCAATTTTCTTCATTATAGTATTATTATTTTAGCTTAATTAGTTGCACATGAGACTATAAAAAGGTTTTGAGATAATTTGTACCGTAATATCGTCTGCTAATGGTTATCAAACAAACAACATTGTTATTATAATTATTGAAACAAAAACGGTATTTCACATAATTATTTTGTTCTAAAATTTAAAATAACAATGATATTGCTTCGACAAAAATTACAAGAGATTGTTGGAAACGTCTAGGAAATCCACCGGTTTGACGCCGAATTTACGAAAATCGAAAGCAACACTTTTTTAAAAAAAACAAACAAAAGAATAATTTGAAAACCGGTTTTAAAAAACTTATTTTTACCGGTTTTTGAGTTATTTTGAAAACCGTTATTTTCAGCATTCTCTTTTTTTTTTTTTGATACCGTAAGAACGTCGTATGAAACAAAGGCATATTTTTTTGACATAAGATCCAATTATGAAATAAGCCAAAGCGTTAGTAAACGAAAACATCGTTAGTTATTAGCTATTTTAAAAATAATATTGCCTAGTAAAAGCTGATTTTTTGCAAATAAAGTTCACTAATGAAGCTAGCTAAAGGCAACGAGTGTATAACAAGCTTGACATAGTCATTGAACACGCTTATTACAGTTCATCTTTACAGTTTGGAAGTTTTCAATGGCCCTTCTGAAGTTGGGAGAAGAGATGGGGAGGAGATGTAGAGGGTAGGATGACGTGCTTGCTTATTTATTGTTGTAAGTGCTTGTCGTATCAAATTTAAATTAGATAAAAGTAGGAAAGAAGTGTTAATGGGCACGCCAGAAAAAGCTAAAACGAGCAGTTAATTTGAAAACCACACCGGAGATGTATATATATTTTTTCTCTAGAAAAAAAAAACTCTAATGCGGGGATAATCATAATTAAATCGGGAGGCGCCTCTCTTCCCTTTCTCCCCTCTTTTTTGTTTTTGGGGTAATTTTTTTTCTTAACTATAATTGAAATCAAAAGACGCAGACGCAAACACTTGGGAGATATTGTTTTCACTCGCAGTTGTTGGCACGCGTTGCATTTCCTCACTTTCATTTGTCCTTATTGTTCTTTCATCATTAGC
This sequence comes from Polydesmus complanatus, assembly GCA_034692225.1. Lineage (NCBI taxonomy): Eukaryota > Metazoa > Arthropoda > Diplopoda > Polydesmida > Polydesmidae > Polydesmus > Polydesmus complanatus. The sequence goes on along the minus strand of JAQGAZ010000263.1, from coordinate 5,688 downwards.
GGTAATTGAGATCGTCTATGTAAGCATTTCCAGATTGGTGATCAGATTCTATGAGAGAATGGGACGGGAGACGCAGAGTGGGTGGGTGGCGGCAGGTAAAATGCAATTGAGATTTTACATACCCGGTAAAAACACCGGAGCGAGTTTTTTTTACTTTCTTGTTTTGAGATTTTGGAAATTTAAACCCGAAAATATATGCATTAAAAATTGTAATTTTACTCCGAAAACATTTGCGGTAAATTTGAGCTTATGTCTGAGAAAGAAAAGTGGCGCAAGTCGTATAGTGTGGGAGGTGGGTAGGTTTTTATTTTTGAAGAAAATTGAAAGGAATACGTCATTAAAAAGATTGGCAAAATGTAGACCGTAACGCTATACCTAGATGCATTACTCTTAAAAACTTTTTACGTAAAATCGTATCAAATGCGAAACTTTTATTTTTGTTTAATCTCATAGCTTTCTTTTTTTTTTTTTTTTTTTGATTTGATTTTAGCGGTCTTATCTTGACCAACCTAATTTAGGTTGGTAGCGAAAGCACGAAACAGCCTTTAACAGCCCCTGTATATGTTCGCAAATCCTCAAATACAGTAAAACCTGTAAAAGCGGTGCCCTGTAAAAACCGAAAAGTTGGGAATGCGATGATAAAATGGTTCTAAAGCGGAAAAATTGTCTTAACGTGGAAGCGGACATGCATTTTGAACTTCATAAAAACTGCTTAAAGCGGAAAACAAAACACGTACATTTAATGTTTAGCATTAAACATTGAACCATTATTTGAGAATGTAGTTTTTAAAGCTAATAATTTCAAAAACAATTACAGTAGAAATCCAAATACTGTATTTTTAATTTAATTTTGGTATCCACAACAGAAGTTAGATAGAAGTAAATGTATAGCTGCTGTAAGCTTATACATGTACTGTACATATAAAAAATTAGAATCGCAGGGTATAACAAAATAAGATTTGTGTAAAATGAGTAAGGGGGCGTATCAGACGTTAATCTACATTAAATTTAAAGAAGGAGTAGATTTTGCATAAGACATAATTAAAATAATTTTCTTGTTTATTTAACTCGCGCAATTTTGAACGTGATTCCTCATCATTTTTAATCATGGAAATATCGTATTAATATTATTATTTTTTTTTTAATATTAAAAATGAATAATTAATTTATTTTTTGGCATCGTATCATATGTCGTTGCTTTATTATTTTTCCTGAAATTAAAATACTGTGAGAGTTTTGTCAACATTAACGATGAATGTTTTATGCGTTTTACCCGATTATTGCTGATTTCGCGTTTCTTATTATTATTATTTTTTTTGTTTTATTAAGTATTTTTCTCATATAAATTTCTCATAAAAGAAAATTGAAATCAAAGTCGTTCGGTGTCTATTTTTTTATTTTTTTTTTTTGTGCATTTGTTTAAGACAATTTATTGTTAAATATTATTGAATAAATACAGTACAGTATACATTTTTTTTCTCCCCGTTCTACAAAATTCTTTTTTTGTACTTTTTTTCTTCGTCTTTTTAAGTTGTTTTTCATCTCCAGACCTCCCGTGATGAAACATCAGACAAATATTGAAATTTTTGTAGGACAAATTTTTCGTAAAGAACGACGTGAATCCCGGGGATGAAACGCACTCTCCTCCTCCTCACCCACACTCCGACACTTAATTTTTCGTTTCTTCCAAGAGAAAAAAAAAAAAGACGGCGAGGCAGGAGTTCGGAACATCCACTGCTTTTTTATATAATATTTTCGCTAAGAAACGACAAAGGAAAATTAGTTTCACAAAACTACCGTCACACAAAGATGCGCTTTTTTTCTTCTTTCATTCTCCGGGGTTTTTTTTTCTTTCTTTTTATTATTATTTTTTTTCCCTTTTTTTACGATGAATAAAATTATTTTGCATCTTTACTTGACGACGCGTTGTTGACGCGAGTCGCTAAATTTCAAAAGCGGTTAAGTCGTTTTAAACGCATACAGAAAGCAAGGCTACAAAATATTATTTAAAAAAAAACTTAATCCCACCAGAAAACCTAGTTTTATTTAAATCAAGTTTTACACTGATCTCATTTTGCTTGATCAATTTTAATCTCGATTAAAAATGTTGCCACCAAATCTTTTAAATCTTGATTTTGAAACCCAGTGGCAACTAAATCTAATAGGCTGTCGTTAGATTATATGTACCTACTGTATAAGCTTGTTTATTTATTTATTTTTATTTTTTTTAAAAAAACTACGTTAATGTTATTTTTTTTTTTTTTTTTTGAAAATTGGCAAGTAAGAAAATGCGCGCACGTAAAATATTATGCGCATAATTTTTAGTTTATAAAAGTCTTTTTTTTTTTTCGCGCATTATGTAGAACGAACGTTTGTAGTGCGAATTTCTTAGTAAAATATATGTTTTTTTTTTTGTTTTTGTAGAAAATTTCGAGTTATTTTATGTTTCTTCAGAATAATAATGGGATAGGGGGGATATGAGTTTCTATGTAAATCGATTTAATCCATCGACGAAAGTTGAACTTGACGTGACGAAACCGTAGAAACTCGATAATACACATTTCAAGGGAAGATCAAAAATTCTTCGATTTATCTATTATTATTATTATTATTTTATATATTTTTGGATTATCGATTGAGCGACGTTAAAATAAAATTAAATTTATGGAGGTTTCGAGTAAGAATATGAGTTAAGAGAATAAAATTATAATGTCAGACTATTTTTTAATTATCCCAAATTCAAAGTTAAAGATAAGATTAATGAATTGAGATGACTGTGCACCTTGTTTTTTTTTTTTTTTTTTTTTTTTTTGGCTCAGAGCCGGTTTTTCAATCATTAATTAATGTTCGTTGGTTAATTTTTTTTAAATATTTATAAATATTTTTAACGAATTTTGAACACAACTTTTGAATTTTATTGCGCTTAGATGAATTTGTCCCGCATTATGACATTGTTTTGTTAGCTTTGCTAAAGCATTGCATAGCAAATTCCGACGTAACCACTTTTGAAGTTAGGCAATGCGATTTGTGTGCTTGCTATTAGCATAGGGAAATATTTCACGCTGGATAAAGTGGGCTGAGAGAGTGAGGTGGGCGCGGAATGCGTTAGAGAGAGCGAAAAATTCATGAGCAAAAGAAAAGATTGCACATTAACGATGCTCATAAAAGCGGAGCAACGGCCATTGATGAGCGTTAGAGAATGAGGAGAGAGAGAGAGAGAGAGAGGAAAAAAAAAAAACACAAGTGCAAGAATCGGAAACAAAATGAGTGCAATTGGAAGTTTGCATGTGCAATTAGCAATAAATGTTATTGGCTGGTATAACGCTAATCAACAACAGTAGTGCGCGCCAGCCATATTTTTCTTTTGAGAGTTTTATGCTTTTAGGAAACATCTTTTTCCAGCGTCAATATACATATATTCCGGTAATCTTTTATATATGAGGCCAGTGCCGGATTAAACTCTCTAGAGACCCTGGATAAAAGTATTTGTGGGGCCTCTGGTATCAAATATTAAGCTCGTGAAACATGACGTACGTAAGCAAAAAATAATTTTGGCAACAACACCTCAACCGCCTTTTTTTTTTTTTTTGGGAAATTTGGAAAATTTTGGCATTTTTTCGGGCTAACTTCTGCTATGATATGAATGGAACATTAAAGAAAAAAAAAAAATAAACGCCGTGATTGCGAGGCTCGAAGTTTTTTTTTTTGAGAAAACCAGGGCCTCTCAAAATGCAAGCTCCTATAATAATATATTTCTCTTATTTGTCTAGGCCACTGTCTGCCAGTTTATGAGGCGCTGAGTATTTTTTTTTATTTATTAATTTGTGTTTGGTAATTTCTTAGAAAAACAAAAATAAGTTTTGGCTACGGAAACGGTTTATGTCCACTTTTTTTTAATGAGTTTATGGCAAATTCTTATTCTCGAAACATTGGCTATTAATATTAAACTGCTTATATATTATCATTCGTTTGTCTTATAATTTGGTTTCACTGCCAGAAGTGGACCAATTCCACAAACATTTTGAAATTTTTTATTTTTAAACTTAAAAATTGATTAAACAATTTTTACTCAAATCCAAAGGTAATAATAATGATAACAGTTTTTTAGACTAATTTTTAAGCTAATCCGATTTTTAAAAAAATTTTTGGAAAAACTTACTTTCCATCTTGCCCCTTCAAAAAAAAAAAATAATAATAATAGAAACTTGCTATAACGAATAGATTTTAATTTAACGAAATTTTTGGTATTTTGAATGTCTTCGATGATTCAATGAAGCATTGAATGTTGTGAAATTCCACCTGTATTTATTCTTTTGAGTAATTCTATTTACAAGCATCGTTTAACATGAGAAATTTGCGGATAAATTATATTCTGATATTATTGTAAAATTGTTTGACGCCGTTTTTACTTTATTTATTTTAACCGGAAGGATATACAGTAGGCCAAATTCTTTCTTGTTTGTAGGAATTTTGTTTTTATTAAAAAATTAATTTAAAAGTAAGTCGGTGATGGCTAAAATTTAATGCTAATTCACCGACGTGTAGCTCGCGGATGGGGTGCTGTTCTCTTTGCTAATGAAAAATCTTCAGAAAAAGCAATTTCTAGCGTCGTCTTCCTGTGAGGCTGTAAAAGAATGGAGCCCGGATTGAAAAAAAAAAAAAAAAAGATTTCCCTCCATCCATCCCTCTCCCGCTTAGATGATTTTAATTTCAATATGGAAATGTAGCATCATTTTTTTAAATACTCCCTCTGGTGTGTATTTGCTTGCTCGTGTTTATATACGAAGCATGAATTAAGATTTTTTTATATATGTGTTCTCTTTCCTCTTCTTTTCATAAATGGATATAAAAGAAGAAGGAGAGGAGAAAAAGAAGAAAAAAAATTGTATAAAAAGTCTACGGCTTTAGGGCATCAGTAATGCTAATTTAAATTGATGGTGCAGTTGAGATTGTTAAAAACAGATGAGAAGGGGGTACACTCTTTGATGGCTTTATTTTATAAACACGTAGGGCGAACACTTTATTTATTCTATAATTTTTTTTTTTTTACTTACCTTTTTCGCCTGGTAAAAATACACGGTAGTTCAATAAAAAGTAAGCCAAATTTTATTAATATAATCTCTAATTTCTGATAATTATTATTAATAATACGACAAATATTTTCCCGATATTTTGGAGAAATGAACTAACAATATGAATTCAACATGCAGTATCATAACATTGAATGGATTCAGTTATTCGGAATTGCCGTGCTAGCTATAACTACGATTAATTGGGAGTTTATTGTAATTATCGGTATATTATTTTATGCAATATAGACGAGCGAAACTTGAAAATTATTTGTTTTCTTGTCTTTTTCTAAATATTTTATTCAAACAACAGGCGGTGACGTTTCAAATTTATTTCTGCATTCTTAGTTTATTACAGTGTTACAAGCGATTCATTTTGGCAAATTGTGCAAACAACGTTAATTATAATGGTTACCATATTTTGATGCTTCGATAAAATATTTTGTTAGCATTTCAATTAAGCTTTAGAAAAATTTAAGCTAGAAAAAACCCAGGTAATATAATGGTAGTCGTTCACCGGAATTCCAATTTTCGGTTGAGGCTTATTATTTTATAATGGATGGCGTTAATGAATTACTATTTTATAAGGATTTAGTAGAGCACATGGTTAACTTTATTG